>JAQIXN010000109.1:0-67133 GCA_034698145.1 Proisotoma minuta | reverse complement strand
TATCGTGTCCCAGACAGACGGACGGACGGACGGACAGACGGACACGATGGTTACATAAGCCCTGACTCGGGCTAAAATCGGATAATATTTCATTTACAATAAAAAATCATACCGATTCATCTTATCAAACATCTTTCCACATTCTCCACATTTATAAATTTTCTTATTGTTTTGCATCATGTGCGGTAATGGCTGCAATTGTGAAATTGTTGCATTTTGATTTTCCCAACCAATGTTTTCGTCTTCTTGTGGTTGCTGCTGTTGTTCATAACCGTCATTGTCACCATAATCATCATAATTTGGTTGTTGTTCAAGCTGCTCTTCATCATCATCAACCATTTCGACAGAGACAAAATTATTAGAATCGACATAATTGTTAGTAGAGTTCGGGCTGATAGTCTTTTGAGCATCTGGATGCATCAACGTATAATGGCGAGAGTGATTTCCTTGAGATGAAAATGCACAGGGGCACAAGTCACATTTAAATTCTCCATCTTTGACATGACATCCTTGCATGTGTCTCAAAAAATGTTTACGACCATGAAGTCCTTGGTTGCAAATTGGACAGGCACGAGGATTTGGGTTATCCGCAATGTTGATATTGTCTGCTCTTATTGCGGTCGTGTTGCGGTTTGTAACAGTCGGACTAGAAGCATTAGTGCTGCTGGCAGCAGGTGGGGATTTGCTTTGATTTTGATGAACAATTTGATGCTCACTAGAATTTAATTAATTTAGAAAGAAGAATAAAATAACCAAATTAATGTTGTATACATACCTCAAAGCATTCAGTGATGCTAAAACAAGGCCACAGTGCCCACATTGGAATCGGCCTACTGGACTTGCATTTGATTTTGATGGTTGAAGTTGAGTAGCAAATTTTGAAACTTGCTTTTGAGATCCATTTGACTGAGTCAGTCTATTTTTAAGAAATGATCCTTGTTGGTTAAGACCAAATACTTTCTTGTCAATTAGTTGTACATTTGAAGGCCGGTGTTGCATGACAGTTGTTTTCACAGCTTTCTCTTTAATGTATCGAACTCTACGCTGAAGATAATCATGAGCTTGTTTATTATGGAAAATCCCTTTGTGCCGGCTGAGTCCCAAATTAGTTTCAAAAGTACAGGTGCAACTGAAATTAATATAAAAGTCAATTAATTTATTCTTTATATATATTATAAATTAAAATAAGCAGTTTATTCTTCTTACAGATTGCATTTGTAGGGACCATTTCGATGACTGGATTTTTTATGATCATAAAGAGTTGATGCAAGTCGAAATTTTGCATTACAAAATTCACATGTAAAATTTTTCTGTCCAGAGTGAATGTACATGTGATTTCTTAAATGCATTGGTTTTTTCAACACTTTTCCACAAAGATGACATTTCCAGCCATCTCTTACTCTTGCTTTTTCAATATCTAGATTATCCACTAGACTAGAAGAAGAAACTGCTTTTTCTGTGCCTGAAGATTCCATTTGCTCTTCATTATTTAAATCTTCCATATTATTGTCATCATTAGCATCATCCATATCCATGTCATTCATGTCTACATCTATTTGTTGTTGTCCAGATTCGTCGTATTCATCGTCCACTGGCTCAATGATGATGTTATTTTGAATTACTCTTTGTCTCTGTTTAAACAATGCAGAGTTGTTGTCGTGATGCATGGATTTATGCATATGAAGCCCATTGGCATGCGAAAAACGGCATGGACATTTGTCGCAAACGTAAGGTGAATTGGGAGCGTGAGACTTTACTGTGTGTTTTTTCAAGGTGTCCAATGTACGGAATTTTAACCCACAAATATTGCATTTACCTAGGATTTACAAGTAAATATTATTATGATATGATTCAAGAATTTAAGAATATCCCAAAAAAATTATTGAATTGTTTGACTTACATGGCTTCACATTGAAATGAATAAGCATGTGATTGTTAAGATTTCTCCTACAACTAACAGATTTTCCACACACTTTGCATTGATATTTTGTTCGAGAAGTTGGTGAAGACTGTTGAGGTGATATTGAAATTCCATTGTTGCTGAAATTGTTATTAACGTTTCGGATTGGTTGGTGGCCTTTAAATTGGCCTGGAGCAGGAGTCAAAGGCGGAGGACGCGGAAGAATTTTTCGTAAATTAGAAGGAGTTGGCAGCGTCTTTGGAACAAATTTTGTTTGCACTTTCTGTTGAACAAATTGTGGCACTATTGGCTGTCTTGAAATTTGACCCTGTGGACGAAATTGAGCTTGTTCTGCCTTGTTTTTGAAAACTTCTATTCTGCATTTGTTATAATGTGATTGCAACGCACTGGCATTACTCATAGAACATCCACAGTTGTTTGGACATGGTACACCATTTAAAACGTGGGCGCTATTCAAATGGCGACCTAATAAATAATTAATCAAATTTGTTTTAATTAAATGAAGCTAGTAAAACATAAGTATTCCATTTTGTCTTACGTATATTGGATTTGAACGTGAAAGTAAACGGACACTTTGGACATTTGTGAGGCTTAATTCCCAAATGGGTATTTAAATGATCGCTGAAATTATAAATAACATGTTATATATGTATAGCATGAAAAGCAAATTAAAGTAATTTCTCACCGGAAATTGCCAGAGCCAGTAATTGTTTTATTACACTTATCACACAGGTAAATTCCTGGCGAAACTTCATAGTTCTGGAATTGGATTTTCAAAGCATTTTTTGCAGAGCTTTCAGGTTGCTGCATAGTTTGCCAATCGGAACTCGTTGAAGGTTTGGGGGGAGTTGCATTTCGCTGGAATTGAGAAGCCGGTCCAGGTCTCGCAATCAAATTTGGCGACCTTAGTTGTTGCAGTTTTTGTTGCGGAGTCAAAGCTTTTAGAGCAGTGATGGGCTTTGTGAACTTGTTTATTTGATTTGGAAATTGATTCCGTAGGGTACAAATTAGACTGACATGTACCTTTAGACTTGTCTCACTTTGCATTGAACACCCACATCCATATGGACACACAAATTCTGACGTCTCTACATGACACGTTTTTATGTGGCGCTGCACATTACTGCGAAAACTAAAGTGAAAGTCGCAGAGGGGACATTTATAAGGCTTGAGGTTAAAATGGCTGTTTAAATGATCCCTGAAAAAAGGAAAAACAATTTTTAATCATCAACAGAATGCTTTAGTACTGTAATAAAATTAAATCACATGTTACTTACTGTGCATTCCTTGATCCTAGGAATGTTTTCTGACAAATTAAACACTGAAATCTTGCTTTCCCTTCCTTGCCGAATTTCCCTAATTTTCTAATGTTTTTATCGTACAACGAAGCTTCTTCAGCAGATAACTGAGGGATAAGCTCTTTTGTGTCAATTTGAGGATATGTGATCGGGACCGAGTTTTCTGATTTTATTTGATGGGGTTGAATCAATGGCTTGATTAACTTTCTCTTAACTTTTGTAGCGACTGTGGTTGTCATGCTTGACTTGTGACACTTTACTTCGTGTACCATACGACCGTAGGGTACTTCAAAACGACAGCTGCAATATCTAGGAAAATTAAAAAAAATTAAAAATCCATTGATAACAAATAAAAACAAGTAAAAACTATGTTGAATAGTAGTTACCTGCATTGATATTCATGGTCTGGATTATGACATGTTCTCATATGACGTTGACGATTTGTGTAAGGAATGTCAAGTTTGCATTCATCGCATAGTATAGTCATCCCCTTCTTTCCCTTGACCCTTGCAAGCTTTCCCTTCTTCTTCTTCTTTTTGGATACTACACCACCTTTCTTTAACCTGTAGATAAGTCAATTAAATTAAACTAATCATTAACAACAAGATAATCAATCCTTACTTTGGTTTCTCTTCGACATCTTCATACTCGTCGTTATTCTGACCGTATTCTGCTTCAGCAAGGGCTTGAATAGATGCATCCGGTTCATCATCCCCACCCCCATCATGACCTTCATGACCTGTGACGTCGTTGTCCTCACACCCCTCTTCTTCTTCCTCCTCCTCATCCCCATCTTCATTATAGTTTTTTGTGGATTTCGCCTTCCGCAGCCTCCAAAACGTCCCGCTGTCCCTCTCATTTAACGCCATCCTGATGTTAAGAAGGTTAAGGGCCTTTTTATTGTGAAGCTCCCTCGACGATTTATGAGTTTGGTAAGCCTCGTTAGTTAAATATGCTCTGTCACAGCAAAAGTAAATTGTTTGTTTTTCGTGAAGTTTCAATGGAAGTGAGCCTATCAAATGAGCGTATGAAAGAGTTTTAAAGACGACGCCATTAGCTAAAGTGAGACTGGAAGAAGGAGTGCTTACGTTTTTTGCAGTTGACGACGACTCTGCCGGAAGCAGCTCTGGAGTTAAATGCTTGGACAACTTCTTTCACACTCAGAGCTTGGGCTTGGGCCATTTCAGCTCAACCATAATTGACGGCTGGCTGATGTCAGACCATTTACATAGATAAGTTAATGGATATTAAAATATCGTACTTTCCCCAATAGTGGCTCTTTTTAGCTGCAAGCACACTACAGTACAGCCGCTGTGCTCTAGCATTCTTCTTCATGGAAGAATACAGCAGCACTCATATTGCATTGCATATCTCTCTCATAGTCTTCAAGCATCGGCAGAAGTGAGGAAGAGAAGCCAGTATTGCTTTCATCCTTCCCTGTTACTGTTGAGCGTGGATGTAAAAAACCTTTTACGCACGTCCATGCTCTCCAAGATGTTCCTTCAATGTATACACTTCTGGCCACTTCTGGCATTCTTTCGGTGGATTGGCTGCTCCATCATCGGATCCTCTCGACAAATCCTCCTTTGCTTTGCTTTGCTTTGCCTTCACTCTCTCACGGTTCTTTGTGTAGGCTGCTAAAAGCAAGCAAGCACAACCAGCAAAAGCAGAGCATCACGATCAACACGAGATGCTCCAATCGAACCACACTGCTGTAGATAGCAATTGTCAACATCAATTTTATTTATCTCTTTTTAACATCAAGGTGTATAAAAATAACAGAGGTTGTGCAACAATTTTTCGTCAAATATAAGCTGCTGCTTCCAATGTGTAAAAATGTCGGAGGATATAAATAACAAATAAATATTTTAAACTATAACACGTTTTCATGAAACGTGGATATGAAATGCTACAAATAATAAAATCTTGTAGAAAAGAACAGACCTATTGAGAAAACATACTTGAAGTCATAAGTTGCATTAAAAAGATAGGTTTTCAGTCTTTGAAGAATAAGCAAATAAGAAAGTTGAATGGATGGATTGTTCGTTGTTCGTTGATTTTTTAAGGGCAATCAAACATTATAAGATTATTCTGATTATTCTGGAAATCATGGAGAAAATAAATCTTTTAGTATTTAAATAATTCGTTTGATTCAATAATAATAACAAACCTGAAACTCGGTATCAGAAACTACAGGTACTTCCGTTACATTCTCAACATTTCCAAGAAGAGTGTCGTCAAACTCGATCTCAATTGAGAAGTCCTGTAAATAAAATATTATGATGAGACAATATACAGCAATAAATCAAATACAAATTTTAATTTACAGGCACAGTTAGATTATTGCCCGAGTTATTTAATTCCATCTCAACATCAACACTCTCTTCTTCATGATGAATCTGCAAGAACAAATTAAATTAAATTCATTTTCCTTGAAAATGGTCTTTATTTTAAAATATAGGTACCTTTGCATGCATCAGAGATTCACATGCCGTTCCTGATGCAAAACCACAAATGAAGCACAAAAGACTTCCAATGTCTGACACAGTCTATAATTATATAATATCCAAATTAATAACCTCGAAAGTTTTTTTTGAAAATGTTATAAACCAACTAACCGAATTGTGTTCTTTAGCTTCCTCTACATTTTCAGATACATGTCCACACTCGAAACAAATCAAACTTTCAGTTACTTCTTCAGGCTCTGGTATCTCCATCCTATATAATGTCACAAAAATATTAATATTTCGAATAGTATTATCATTATTTATTCATAATTAATTATTCTTACTGTTGACCAGTCAATTCTTTTGACAAATCCTCATTGCTACTTGTTTGTAAAGGTTCAACAGGATTAATTTCTTTTTTGTCGTTGCTTTCTGCAGTTTCAGTGTTTTGATTAGTCTGTGATTTGACACGAACTGATTTTGATTTTCTTGTATTTGAAGTAGTCTAAGAAAAATTCAAATAATAAAATAGCAAGTTCATTTCTAAATCTAAATAAATAACATACCTTTGTTATAACTGCTGGAATTTCAAAGAGAAACTCAATGTCATCAGAATCAGGTTCAGCGGCGTCTTTTTTGGACTGTTCTTCATTCATAGAGCCGTTAGAAAATTTCTAAAAATTCAAGCAATAAAACAATAATTAATATTGATAACATAGCTTTTTTAAAAAAATCTCACATTTGGAGTGTTTTCGTTGCTCTTTTTTCCATGCGCTGTTCGCTTGTGGTCACTCATACTTATTTTAGTATTGGAAACATATGGACATTTTTTGCATCTGAACAAATGAGGCACACTCATGTGAAAGATGTAAGCCTTTCGATCCCTCAATCCAACTTTGCATAAGTAGCAAGAATAAGAAGAATAAGCCTTGCCATTTTTCCCAACAATTCCATCTTCACATCTAAAGAAAATGAAAAGTTGTTGTAATTGTTTAATAATTATATAAGAAAACAAAAAAAAGTACTTACTTTTTCTTGTCAATCAAATTAAAATGCCCAAAGAAAATGTGCTCTTTTAACTTAAGTAGAGACGGATAATCATTGCCATCACACAGTTTGCAAGCAAATTCATGTGCTTGTGTGTCACAAACGTGAAAATGATCTATGAGTTTCATTTTTGTATCAAATGTCAATCCACATCTTGAACAAGTAGATTTAATAAATTCTTTCATTGCAGCAGATCTTGGTACATTGCTAAGTTCTTCTGAAACTTCTGGAGCTCTTGACAAAGAAACTTTTTCGATTGCGGGTAAATTGACTTTTTTATCTTTAGGATCATCATCATACTCAATTGTTAATGAACCATACTTTTGTTGATCATTCGGATCTTCTTTGTTTTCATTTCCATATTCATCAGATGTGGGACTCTCAACTTTTTTTCGCTTTGTCTTATCTTCTTTGAGTTCTTTGTCTTTATTGTCATCATCATCGTCATCATTAATTGTATCGTCATTATATTCATCCCTTTGCAATTTTCGTTTAATTATTTTCTCCTTGCGTAACACGTCACTTATCACTTTCATAGCATTCATTGCACTTTTTCTTCTACCAGATGGTATTTCTGACTGTTGTAAAGCTTTAATAATCTTTGAAGCTTTTGGTTTTGAGGATTTTATATTTTCTATTGATTTTTTATGTTTCCGTTTTCTTATCTCGATTGCAGGAGTGCTGGAACTTGTAGTTTCTACTAATACGTCATCCAAAGTTTTTGATTCATTTTCTTCTTCATTTGTTTGCTTATGTTTCTATCAAATTATAATGGGATACAGTTTATAAAGTAATCAAAAATATTATTTTTTTAGAATTTTATATACCTTCTCGTGATTCTTCATTTTTATTCGAAGTGTGCATGTAAAATCACAATCAGAACACCTAAGTAGATCTAGTTCACTAGATACTTTTTCTGTAGTAGTACTACTGCCTTGGCTTTCAACTTCCATTTCATTTGCTTTTGCTTGACTTTCACTCTCTGTTTCAGTTGTTTGACTTTCTTCTTCTTCTTCTTCCTCATCATCGTCATCATTTTCTTCTTCTTGTGCTGGTTTTGGTTTTCTGACCCTGAGAGAATCTCGTCTGTTGAGAGTGTTGAAGCAATTAGAAATATGGGCGTTGAGAATTGATGCCTTGCTAAAAATTCCATTGCATTTTGAACAGATCAATTCTTTCTTGGTTTTAGATGCCTTCTCAATTTTTTTAGATGGTGCTTCCGATGAGCTTGTAACCTTATAATTACAATTGACTCGATTGAATAATCTTGTAAAAGTGTTAAATAACGAATAATTGTTTTTTACATCAGAAGTTTGCTCGTCTTCGTTCTCGTCTTCGTTCGCAAAAGCATTTTGTTGAACAACCGCACTTTTCTTTTTCTTCTCTTTAACAAAAGAGTCCTTGTGAACCTTCTGGAAACGTAACAAAGTTTTAATTTCCTAGCTGTCTTATAATTCAAAGTTATAAATAATTGTAAAATTAAAAATGATTTTGCTATTTACCTTCATGTGACGGTAAAGTACGAGATGACTTCCCTTAATTCTCTTGATGCAGGTGAAAGAGCACTTGTTACAGCGTAAAAGCTTAGACTTGGGAAAATCTCCAACTTTTGAGACAACCGGGACAGTCAACTTGGGACGACCTCGACCTCTCTTCACCAAGACACCTTGTTTTGCCTTCTCAAAATATAATGATAATAAATAACAGAAACAAAATAAAAACTATTTTCTTACTTCATCATCTTCAGTGGTAGCAGGTTCTGTTTCTGCCTCAGACGGATTTTTGCTAAATGATGCTCTTGTTTTTCTTATTTGCTGTGGCTTTGTCTTCTCGGGTATAAGGCGCTTCAGAGTTTTTTTCTGATTTAACTTCCCAACCTTTTCTTTCTGTGAAAGTTTTTCAGAAAATTTGGTCTGGAAAAGGTGAAACATTGAGTAATTCAAATTTTTATGTATAACAACAAATTTAAATTTAAAACAAAGCAAATAAAAATACCTTCGATGTTGCGAGTTTTGAAGGTTCCACATAATCCACATCATCATCATCTTTCTCCTCCTCTTCTTCCTGGCTATCATCTTCGTCTTGGTAGTCAGAATCTTCATCGTCGCTAGCGGAAGCATATTTTCTAGCAGCTCTTGTAGCAATTGATCTTCGTGCTGGAGGAACTTCATCCTTTTTCGTTTTCTTTTCTTTTGAAATAGTGCTCTCTTCGGTGGATTCCATATTCTCTAAATTATTATTAGCAATTGTAATTCCGTGAGACTTTATCTTGTGGAGTTTTAGTCCCCTTTCCTTTTCATAATTGTAGCCACAAATTTCGCACTTGAAATTTGGTTTTCCCGGTATTGGCGGGACGTGGCAGCGTTCAACGTGCCACTTCAATACTATAGATGTCGGTGTCTCAAAAGGACATTCGTCGCATTTTAAAATAGGACGGCCACCGGCTGTAGCCAACTTTGTTTTCTTAAGCTGCATTCGTTTAAACAAGGACGATTTAGTCTTGAAAGATGCTACTGCTTTCTTTTGATGTTTCTTCCTTATGTGCGTTGCTAGTCCTAGAGCCGTTTGGAAACGACAAACGCATTGGCTACATTGGTGTTGATTTTTCATGGAATGATTTTTCTAAAAATGTATCGACATATTATGTAACATTATTACTAAATAGATCAGGCTAAATAGGAATGGCATAATATAAGTACCGTTAAGTGTGTAACATAAACAGATTTGAAAGCAGAAATAAAATCACATCTGTTGCATTTCCATTCCTGCAAATCTTCTTTCTCTTCATCCGTTTCATCTGAATTTCCTAAGTAGATAACTTCAATTTAGTTTTTTGATGAATAATTAATGCATATTTACATATATTTGAATATCTTTTACCATTCTCATTTGCTGGCTGCTCCTCATCACTGTTTTTGTCCACTTCTTCATCACTCACGTTATTTGAAGAATTCGTGACATTCATGTGACAATTTTTCATGTGAAGCGTGAGTCTGGCTTGATTTTTATACTGACTTGGGCATAAATGACATTTGTATTCACGAGATGAATTTGTTTCATCATCAGGCACTTGTACTTCAGGCACTAGTAAAGGCATTTGTTTAAGAAGAGGTTCGTCAATATTGGTAACCCCGTGTTGTTGTTTCATGTGGAATGTTTGTCGATGTAGATCTTTATATCGGCAAGGGCAAAACTTGCATTTGTAAGGATTTTCAGGATCGTGTGCAACATTGGCGTGATGTCTTATGCTGTGTAATTTATGGGACGTGTAAGGGCACTTTAGGCATCGATGAACTGTTTTTCCAAGAGACTTTGAGGTTGTAAACTTTGGGGTTTCACTTCCAACAGTAGAGGACTTTTTCTCACTAACTTGCGAAATTGAAGCTTTAGCTTTAGATTTGGTGGGCATTGAAGCTGTTGAATTAGAGGGTGCACTGCTTGCAAATGGATGAGAAGCCTTAATGTGAGCCATTGTTTCAGGTAAATTTTGCGAAAAATAATCACAACTCTGACATAGGAATTGGATTTTTCGGTCAACAATGGACATTCGATAACTATTTGTTGGCGGAAGGGCCGAAAATTCGGACGATATTGAAGAGCTTGGTTTGGTACTGCAAATAGAACTTTTCACTGTAGAGACTGCGTAGCCTAGTGCTCTCAATCTATCTGCATGTACTCGATTTCGATGGTCTTGATAGTCTTGATTAGAATTAAAGCCACAAACGCAGAAATCGCAACTAAATTTTGGATTCTCTGTGACATGATCCCTCTGTAATCAACAATAAAATAAATACGTTTTATAGATTTGCTTATATTTTTTTTAAAAATATTTTACCTGAAGATGAGTAATCATTGAATATAAATGGACTGTGTGAAACATGCAAAGTTTGCAGTGATAAGCTGTTTCGCCATTTTCATTAATTCTGTCACAAGTGTAAGTCTCCTTTCCAACATTGAACTTTATGGCATCCATACAATTAGATGGGTCCTTCCCCTTCTTCTGAGGAGATTGTTTAATGACTTGTCGGTTTTGGGAGGCCGCAAAAGATTTATGGCTTGTTTGATTACTCTGAACGCTTTGAGATCTTTGTACAATGCTGTTTGCAGGCTTCTGTTTTGTTATATCTCCTCCTGGATATGTCTTGTGTTTTATCATATGCTGGGCTAATTGTTGTTTCTTTTCAAAACGGCATGAGCAATGAATACAAGGATACTCTCCATTAGTATGTGCAGACTGTAATAAAATTTAAATTAAAAAAAAATATAATTTCATCACAAAAATAAATAAATTTAAAACGATAATGAACATACATTTACATGCTTCAAAGCAGCTTTTCGACGGTGATGACTATAATCACACTTTGTACACTTATGATATAAAACGCCATTCGCTTCAAAGGTATCAATGTTTGGCTCGTTCTTATTCGGACTGTGAAAGACTTGAAGATGATGGTCGAGGTCATATTTTGTTTGAAACCGACAAACACAGAGATGACAAGGATTTTTATATGTTGGGTCATGTGCATTCTACATAATTTGTACAAAAACAAGGCATTCAACAAATACTACAAACAATAGTAACAATATAAAATATAATTAAGTGGCAACTAATTACCTTTCGATGGCTTTGCAAATGTGCTTCTGCAAAAGTTGAGAAATTACAACCAGGATATTCGCATTTCAATCTGGGCAGTCTAGACGTTCCGTTTTTCAAGTTTCCATTAGAAGGACCAGCTTGGTCTTCGTCTTCTTTAAAAATTTCAGATCCCCCATAAACTTCCACATCCTCCATTTCAAAGTCGTCATCATCATCCTCATCCTCTCCTTCATCTCCAAAATTTCCATCTCCTTCCATATTCAAATCTGTTGCAGATTTTTGTCTCGTGTTCGTGCTTGCATTATTTGCATTATAATCGTTGTGTGATGAATTATCAAAATGACTCGAACTGTCTTCATTCAAAGCTCGTGGCTCTTCTTCATAAATATCAACATCGTCAATATCATCGGCATTGATGGCAAGGGATTGGACGTTATCGATGACCGGCTGGAAACTGTCGTCATTATTGTCTTCATCTTGAGCTTGTTCCTGCTGCAAACATTGCAAAGGGTCTCCTCTTGTTCTTGCCACTCTACAAGAATTTGCATGTCTGGCAAAACCTTCCTCTGACAAAAATGCAATTCCGCAGCAAATGAACATTGGGTCGGGATTTACGTCATTTATACGTGCTTTGTAATAGATAATAAAATCAATAAATGTCATTTATAATCAATATGCGAGCATAAAATCAACTTACGAGCCCTAGAATTATAGTTGGAAAAGGTTGCTTCAGTTCGTGAGAGCGACATCCTGCTGTCGAATGGCGACGAGGGTAAATAATACTCTAATTTTACAAGCAAATTAACAATTACAACTTTAAATTTTAAATGGCAAAAAAACGCCCAAGACGGTGTTTACCTGGACGTCCCTTATCCTTAAGTGGGTGGGGTTAGGGACACCACCCCCCAATAAGTACTAATAGTAAATTTAAAAAATCGATCTGCAACGAAGTTTGTTAATTGTTGTTTGGATCATTTGGATTTCCACTCACGCCGCTTCGAGAGCCGAGTCTTTCCCTTCCCCTTCTCTCTTTCTCTTTGTCTTCCTCAGCTTGCATGAGTCATTTGTCTACTAGTGGGGGTGGTTAGTTAAATGGCATGCGACCACACCCCCACGAAATAATAAAAATGTCAACATTGTGAACTCGGAATATATTTTATTATCCAAAAAAACTCGAAAACAAAATTTAGATGATTAACCTATGACCTCTTGACCCTGAACTCTTCTTCATCTTGACCGTCGCCAAATGTGTCCTCAAGGGCATGTGCCCTTTGGTTTAAATAAGGAGTGTCTTCTGCCTCTGCAAATTGTTCAGGGACTTGGTCACTGTCGATCCCAGAAGTTGGCCAGCCATCCGTTTCTTCCAGGTCCACCCCGTTCTATATTTAACTTGGTCAATTAATTTATGACTTAATTATAAGTAAGGATAAGTACCCCCAAAATTTCGGGGACCAAAGGTGACGAAAATCCTGAAGGGACAAGGGTCACCATCATTATGCAAATTGCGACAAGAGATATTTTCCCCATTATTTGCAAACTTGAGACTGGAAGAGTTGTGATCAAATGAAAGCGAAATGTTCCAAAATTTATTTATATTAACATGAAATATCGTGGTTTGTGGCTTCCGTCGTCGATCCATTGGTTTGATAAAACAATGCCAATTAAAATTCAACACGATTTATTCCAACTTTGTGAAACATTTCTCAACTACATGATTAATATTATAACTCTATTACTTCACACCAAACAATTTGTAATTTGTATAAACTTTGGTTGTTCTAGCTCGTGCTAAGGATGAACCAAACATTATAATGCCAAATTAAAGTTCCCTAACTATTACCTAATAATATATTTATTAAATTGCGGCTACAACAGGATATAATTTACTGAATTACTCGACAAACATTAGTAATGCAAATTGACAGGAAAGGCAGAGTCTATATATTTTACTATAATTATAGAAACTATCAGAATTAGGAAGTACTCAAATTACAAACCCGTGATGAAAGTCTATTAGCAATTCTTCATTTTATACAACTATTTACTTTCTACTGCCCACTATTAAAGTTGCATGCATTTTTATATGAAAAAGTGAAAAATGTACAAAGTTTACAGGCCGCAGTTAAATATTTACAAGTCTTCATTTCTTCGTCTTTGATTTGTGCGTACTTGTTGTAAAACAGTTTGGAATTTGTTTTTTTTTCTTAATATTAATTTGTACATGTCTTTCGCTTATCTATGTAAAATCCCATTAAGTTACTCATTTTTAAATTGTGAGCGATCAATTTTGAAATACTCTTTTCCAGATCGAGGTTTCAAGCAAGTGGCTTTCTTTGGTGACTCGGATATGTTGAGATTTACGGGACTATGGATGTTGACCATTAAACTGCCGCCCCCACCCCCATTCAACGTCTCCCCCGAACCTCTTGAGCAAGTTGAGAGTGACTCCAGATAATCGGACATGTCGGAATGTCCACTGCTTGTGCTATTGGCATCTGAGACTAGATTTCTTCTTTGCACCGTTTGAACTGAGGAAAGTGCAGCCACCGTGGGATTTACTGGCGTTGGCTTTGCCTTCTCACTAATGACTTCCACCTTTTTATTAGACTCGACCTCTGCAATGGTTTCATAGTGACGATTTGCCAACGTAGGGTCTAAATTGGGGGATGTTGGACTCGAAGGGTTATTTGTGGGTGTGGAGATTTCTTCCTCTGTTGGCCGGGGTGTGGATGTGGATGTAGTTTGTTTTGAGCTTCCAGGAGAAGTTCTTTGGGATTTGCGAGGAAGTGATTCATGAAGACAGAGGCTGTTAAATTAAGATGAGAATTTTAGATTTTGAGAAAGTCTATAAAGATAAGAGTATAGTAGAATTATACCTTCCAATGTCATTTAGTGGGGAGGAATCATCAAAGAATAATCCCCCATCTCCCGAAACACCAGAATCGCTTGAGGAAGCAGATCCTCGGTTTGCATGACCTTTGCCCTTGCAAGGGACAGAGCTAGAACGTCTTAAAGGAAGACCGATCATGGGCTCATCTGATTCGTGGCTTCCTCTTCGAGATTCTTCAGCACTTGCGGAAGCTGAAGTTGACTGAGAGCAAGAAGAAGAAGTTGAAGTTGAGGGTAATGAATCTTTTTTGAGCTCTTGAATAGACGAATTTGCTGGAATTTGGCTGATTTCAGATGCAACGACTTTCTCAGGTGCTGCTGCTGCTTCAGGGATTGATGTATTTTCATATTCATTTTCATGAATGGTCTCAATAGTGGTTGTGATTTTATTTGGCTCAGGATGGACTAGAACTTTGGTTTCGTCTTTGGCTAAATGTGAACCAAAATCTGAGGATGAAGAAATTTCTTTGGCATTTTCATACAACTGAAGGGACTCGGCAAATTGTAAATTAACATAATTTGAATGTCCACTGCCAAATTCTGAGGCTGCCACTGGCTGAGGGGCAGGTGGCTTGGGAATTTTATTAGTAGCAGTATTATTCCCCCCATCCAAATTGATGTATGTGGGTAGCTGTTGTACAGAATTCCGATTTTCGTAAATAGGGAGGTTATCACAGTTTATAAATTGGGCATTCATCAACGGGGCTCTCGGCGTCTTTTTAGTCTTGTCCACTTGAGCGTAGATTGCATTTGGATTGGACGTTCTTTGGGGAATAGAACCAGACACGAGGGGCATCTTCCCCTCTCCATTTATGCTTATGGATGTGGAAGTTATTGAATGTTGTATTTGCACTTGATTGGCCGAGGAACTGCCGATATTGTGAGGATTGTTGAGTGGAGGAATGTCATAATTTTCCAAAGGATCCCCTCGACCCATTACACAAGAAGTTTGAGGAACTTGAGCGTGGTGTTGAGACTGAGATTGTGGATAATGAGAATGTTGATGATGTGGGTGATTATGATTACTGCTTCCATTTGGATGATGAACTTGAGTGCATGGACAACCGTTTAGGGGATTAGTATTGGGGGCAGTGCTGCAGCAGCCGCAGTTTGCTTTTGGTGTGTCGTAAAATTCTTGATCGGAGGCAGAGCCCACAAGAGAAATGGATGTGGAAGCAGTTGTTGCAATAGACGAACGATCCATGGGAAGTTTCTAAATCAAGCCAAGAAAAAGTTAGTATTAAGGAATTAATGGGGAAAGTGGGCTTAGCTCATGAGGAAGGGGGACAAGCAATAAAGATATTCTAATGGGAGAAAGTAAATCCCTTGGTTGGATATTTATTGCTCACCTTATTCCAATCAATCGAAGACATTGACATTGATGAGGCTCCGCAGTCCCCGATATATGAAGATGGATTTTGGGGATAACAGTTGACCCCGTTGGGGACATGATTGGGGACAACGTTAGTAGTTCCTCGTGGGAAGTCGTAATTTTCATATGGGCCACTATGAAGATTTATGGGTTGTGGAGTTTTATTCCCAGCAAGGGATTTATTTGGCTCCCCATTGTAATAAATATGACCAATATGACCACCACTGATTTGGTGTTGCTGCTGCTGCTGCTGACCAATTCTTGTCCCAGTCTGGCAATGACAATTTCCAACACATGCAGACCCATTATGATTTTGATTAGGGGGTGAAATGTGACTTCTAGGCCCCCGACAAGGTGACCCTACAACTCCCTGTGGTTGCTGATTCTGCTGATGACCACAAGCATTGGTCATTTGATTATTACTTCCATTCTGAAAGATTCCAGGCGGTGTGTTGGATCTTTGGTGAGTGTTGTTTCTCCTCATCTCTGCAACCAGAACGGATCTCGGAGTGTCATAATAATACTCGGCAGGGAGTCCTCCAGCCCCAGCACCACTACTTCCGTGACTTGAGATGGACAATCTGTCACTTCCCGAGCCAATTGAGCCCTGAGGCTGCATAACTGTATTTGTGGGATTTCCAGAAACCATTCCCATGCTTGCAGAAGCAGCACTCACGTTGAGGTCCATTGTCCAAGTTGGACTTAGTATGTCAAGCTGACCCTGTTGTCCCAACTTTGACATGCAACTCATGCACCGTTCCATTGCTGACGGGAGAGGTTTAGCAATTTGCAGAGGTGCATTTGCAACTGGATTTCTTGCAGGGGAGTGAGGACCCTGTCTCATAACCACAGCGGGGACATGTCCCTCGTCAATATTACCCATTGCAACAACAGAAATGGAATCGCAGTTGTCAATATCCATCGTCCACATATTATTATGCTGGTGACCTTCCCTTGGGGGCTGTTCCCCACAAGCTGAGCAAAGGGCTTCTGCACTCCAACTTTCTCTCGGGGCGGAAGGAATAGTTGATGACGAAATTGAAATTTGGTTGGGATTGCAACTCATTATATTTGCAGAACTCTCGGCTGCTGGTAAAGACGATAGCGTCCTCATCTCTGAAAGTCGACTGCTCATGGACTTGCGAGGAGAGTCTGTAACTGTAAATTTAAAGTTCAACTTGGTAAATTTACATTCATTTTCTTAACAATCATAAATCAGGATAATGGAGTGAGGCAGGAAGAAATATAAGGGACAAAATCAGCCCGTTAATCGGAACCAAAGTAAATTAACCCGGAGGGTCCACTAGTTGTAAAGTGATATGGACAAAATTCACAATTCTTGCTTCTGACACTGCCTACATCCTATGTATAGTTTACAAAGTCAAGAGTGGATTTGAATATTCATGGAGCTTTCTCTCTGCTGCGAGCATCATTAATCTACGACATTTATATAGCAGTTGGTTAACAAAAGAAACTCTTAAAGTATTCATTGATCAAGTTAAATCTCATCCGCTCATCTCATTAATAAAAGTTACAAAATGTAAAACTTGTTTTCGTTCGTGCAAAGTCAAACTCATCCTTCCTTTACTGGAATTGTTAGTTAATTAATGTACAAAATATTGCGACCCGTTTGTTGTGATAAAGTTGTACAAGAGTTCACAAAAGAGTTGCTTAAATTGAGACGAAGGATGATTCCTAATGAGCTAATTTGAAAGTTTATCCTGTTGAAAGCAGACAATTGTCATAAACAGTTACCATTTCCAAATCGCCTGGAAGGGCCACGTGCCAATGCCAGTTGTCCCTTTGATGACATGTCCAGGGCGTCAATAATTAGCTGCATTTGGGGTGGATCTGGGACAAGGACATGGACACCTTCACCTTTTCCACATCGAGATCCTCCTTCGAAAACAATTCTTCCGTCCACAATCCCATACCGTCTGAAAGATAATCAAATTATGTAATTTCTATCCAAAATTTTATGGTTTTAGGTTTGGCATAAAGCTGAAGCTCAAACTCATTCTTCATTTTAATTTTGTGTTTTTATCCCCTAAATTCATGCGGCCGGATGAGAAGGAAGGAAACAATTTGTTCTCTTTTATGCGGCTTATGAGATTTATTAAAATGCTCCATATTTTAGAAGCAGAGTTAAAATATCTAAGAAAGGCACGCACAAAAGATAGTAAAGTCTCTCCTGGTTTACTTAATAAAATAAAAATATTGAGACTCATTTCCTATTCTCATTCTAAAAGTCACTTTTACGCTGTTTACTTTACTCAAAAAGCGTAAGATTTTATTGTTTTTTCCACATGTTGTATGTATAACATCTGGCAATTTTTCCATGATCTATTATATCAAGTGCTATAATAGCACGTTCTCAACTTTCCTTTTTTCTTGCAAATTCCAGCCTGGATATAAATTGAATGAATGTGAATATAAAACATAATCTCAAGTTTTAAGGAAGTGAGATTTATCTCCATTTATCAAATTCATTTCTTATACAAGATAAGCATTGCACAACAGCTTATTTCGGAGCAACTTGACATCTACATCCAAACTACACGACCCCATCCTTCAACTGTCGCGTCTCTCTCACTCTCTGCCAAAGAATAGAAATCTGGTTCTGTCTCATATCACATCTCATGACAATTTTTCATCCATATGGACTATTTTCTTTTGCAAAAGAAGCAATAAAAAAGTCAATAGCTTCGTTATAAAGTGATCTCTTTGAGCAAATACCTTAAATGAGGAACTTCCCAAAAGCCAAGAAGTCTTGGAGGAATTCCTCCAGTGAGACAGAATTTTTTATCTGTGACATGCAATTTGACGGGTCCAGGACTCAATTTTGATTTTGTGGGGGCCGATGCCAATTGCACAAGGAAATGTTGTCCTTCCCCCAAATTGTTTGCGATTCTGATGCTCCATTGAATGAGTCGCTCTCGATTGTCGAACGCCAACACGACGGACAGTTCTTGACAGATGATGGCCAATGTTTGGGATTCTTTGTCCAGTGTGAAGCCTGTAATCATTTTAAAAGATCTCATTTGGGGTGGGTCTGGTTCAAGAATAGAGCTGATTTATAGCGTTTTTAATGTGTAATCAAGTCGTAATTTACACACCCTCCCTTTAAATAAAACATATCACAATATTGAGCTTGACATTCACTCATTAAGATAAACTGGGTTAATTTTAGATTTTTTATGGGTGATTAAATATTTTCACAAGGATTTGGTTGATGGCCTAGGTCCTAATCTAGAAAAGTCTTACATTCGTAAAATATTTTTATTAGTGTTCTGGAGATTTAGATTTGTTTTAATAAGCTCTTGTTATTTTAAGACCACCCTCATCAATCACTTTTTAACTCATTCAACTAATAAAAAACTTCACTCTTCAGTTTCTTTTAAATCTGTGAAAAAATGCTACAATTTCAGTCTATCACTCAACCCTTGTTCTCATTTTCATGACAGATTAATTGACTCTTGGTTTTTTCACTAAAAATCAAATATTTTATCCTATCAAATTAGGCCATCTTTCCATCCACCTTGCCCTAATATATCCTACTAATTTCTTATTTTATCTACAAATCGCAGCTTGTTCTAATTGATACTTGTCCATCCATTTTAGATAAGATAATTACACTTTGCCACCTCCCTTTCCAAAATAGAATGTGGATCCCTGGTTTTTGTGGACAGTTTACATCATTTGGGCTTCACACAAAAAGTTGCTCCCGTCTCTATTTCTCGTTTTATAGAATGTTCATTCTTAGTTTCATCACATTTGAGCACTTAATCCAGTTTTCACTGATGAAAACGGGATTTTTTATGTCAAGACCTCAAATGTTTATTTCCCCTTACATGTTAAATGTTAAATGTCAGTAGTCGGCGTTTCAAAATAAAGGGCTGATGAAATCTTATTTCAACCTTTTTAACATCAACAAGACATGAAGTTAAATTTCCAATGATGGAATTGGGCCGAAATGGAAATGTTAGTTTATTTTTAAAATTAGGAAATGGGCAGTGATTGAAATATTTTTACCAGTTTCCATTGCCAAAAAGTCCTGAAGGGAAAGGGATGCTTTTGTGTGGCCATTTCTCGCTCTTTCCTTCTCGTCTCGATACACTTGCAACTGCAGACAATCTGAAATTTAAAGAATGGATTGAATTAGTTGGTTAAAAACGGAATTTTCATGCTTTTTACATCAACTGAATTTAGTCATCCATCACCATTAAAATTCTAAAATTCATCCCAACAAAGGCTTCATTATATTCACTGATATTGACTTTAAACCCGTAGTTGTTCATAAAAACACAGACCTCCGTTGGTGAAGAAGAAACTATAATTATTCCATAAAGAATGTTTACTTTTCATTCTTCAGTGAAAGTATAAGCTAATGAATGATTTCTCTTTGTCTTGCTTTGTTATTGTGTCACCCAAGAATTTCAATTTTCTCTGTATCGAGTGTAAGAATTCAGTTTTAGGGTGACGACCAAGAATTTGGCTTCTTTTGTGGTAATATTTCACTTTATGGAGAAGAATGATAATAAGTTTATGCAAGTTTTGGGCGGATGACAGGTTATAAGAAACGGAAATGGGAGGAAGGAAGGAGAAGGGTGAGCTTTTACATTGTTTCTTAAAATCATGCTTCCAAAAAGTGCATAATGCAAATCCAGATGCAGCAGCAGTAAATTCAGAGATCGTAAAGTATTATGAAGATAAGACAGTCTTATCTCTGCCTGCATTGTTATAATGGGGGAAAATCCCATTTTACACCGTTTTTATGCAGTTCTCAAATCGAGACAAATGATCCCATTGCTAAGCAAGATATACAACAAAGTGCATGCAATTGCATCTTTTATTACGCAACCTGTAAAATCTCCACTGATAATTTGGACATTGATTATTTATTGCCTTCAAAGATTTGTATCACCAAACTAATAAATCAAAGCTCTTGCTTTATTTACAGTGATTGTGATTGAGACAAAATGATGATGACCTGGAAGTTGACGGATTCTTTTATATATTTGAACCACTTCCAAATTTTGAGTCTCCAGAGTCATTCCAGATAAATGGGAATCTAAACTGAGAAGTGAACCAAAGCAAGCAGTGATTTATCGCAACCAAAATCTCCAATTTCAACTTTTTTCACCCTCACTCTAGAGATAAAACGGCAAAGAAAAACAAAGACGCAAAGTCGATATAAGCCACTATTATTATACCCTTCCATATTTCTCACCATTATAAAAATTGGAAAGGGTGGTTTTAAATTGAGGAGAAAATTCAACCCATAATCTATAAATTACAAATATGAATATGATAACAAAATCTGAAGAAAATGTAAATCCTCGATTTTAAACTAGGATTCATTGGATGAATAAACTTCCCCCAACTCAAGGGGACGCAGCTCCATAAAAGAAAACAAATAAACTGAGAATAATCCCAGGTGTATTTGTTTCTTATTTTTAGACTGAAAAATAGGAATTTTACAATCTACTCTCGCATATTTGTTTCCTTAAATAGGAAAAGATAAGCTGAGTTTCGTGTCTTGTTACTGCATTTTATCCCTTATCTCCCTTCGGGTTAAAATATGTTGCACAAAATATTTCCACAAACTTGCTCCTGCCTAATTTGATTTCTTAAGATGTAGATTAAGTCATTTACTCCAGTAAAAACAAAGTTACTTAAACATGTCTCGAGTGACTTAGCAAGGATTATGGGCCAACTAACAAGTATCTTTTGGAAGCCATAATCCCTTTGCCCCAACTCCCATTACCTTCTCCTACAACAATCGGAGATAATTAATGGTGTAGATGACAAAAAAAGAGTCAATAAGTCCCCTTAATTGTCCACATGTGTCTTTCCCAAAAGTTCTCACACCCCACTTTAGTTTAAACTTTAAAAACATGATGGAAAGACAAGTGAATGCAATGTTTTCCAAATTTTAAGTATTTGGAAATCCGATATATTTTCATTTGCATAATTTATAAATAGTTTGTGGCTCTTGTTCACACGTTTAGTTTAGCAGACAGTTAAATTTCATTGATGCAAACTTCTTTCTCCACAATTGAGCTTGCTTTGAAGTACTTTGCGTTGGTTGGATGAGAATGTTAATTAATCCTTTGCTGCTCCAGACGCGTTTCGCCTTTTCCACAACAAAATACAATTCCTGAAATTCTTGCCATCAACTCAACCCATCCAAATAATCCCACATTGAATTTGTACAATTTCCACAATGAACTCGAACTCTGGAGCATCGCTAATAACGCACAGCCACGGCCACACACAATTCCAGATTTTATTGCGTTCATTACGTTTTCCGCTTGTAATTCATGTAATATTGCTACATTAAAGTTTTGTTGTGTGCCATATTGCAGTTGGAGAAAATTGTGACGGAATTTCTCCGCAGTTTTGATGAAAAGGCCAAATTCCTATGTGTATAAATTATTCCACTAATTGGAAAATGGTTTTAGGCGTTAGGTTCTTCAAAGATATCGCACGCATGCATAATTTTTCAAATACATTCTACTAAAAATGTCACAGCCAGTTTCGGAAATCCTTTAAAATTGAGAATTTCTAAGTAAAGTTACAACTTTTTCCTCCCTAATGCACTTTTCCGATCGTTTACAAAAGATTTGGGAGTAATCTTCAATTGCTGGCATAATTGGCCATCAAATAAAAATTCTTTACTGGCTGCAAGTAAAAGTGCAAGAGCAGTAAAAGTTTAATTTAATGGGATTCCCCATAAGTTCAAGTGCTTTATGCCCAACCTTGATGAGCAACTAATTCTAATTTAACACATCCATTAGCATCAACGGAATTACCTAAAAAACTGCATTTTCTATTCGAGATTCAGGTATCAGATGCTGCTTACAAAGTGATCAGTCCTTTCGCATTTGCTCAATCAGTGAAAACATTACGATAATTGGTCATTGTCATTAAAAATGCAAGAAGGGAAGCAAAGTTTTAAATGGATTATAACTTGGCACTCAAAAGCAGTGTCTATTTCTCTAAACTGTATTTGATGTAAAAATCGATCCCCTCCGAATCTTCTTCAAAAAAATGAGGTGAAAGTTTACTACACATGAAAATATTTCAAATTATTTGTTGAAATAAATATCAAAGCTCAAGATTTCTTTCCCCACAATAAACATCCCCAGAAGGGACAAAACCGCACTTATCTTCTGTAATAAAGCAAATAATCCACTCCCTTAAGGTTATGTTATGTTTAGCTGAATGCCCATCACAAAATGCACTTTCCTTTTGGATCTCACTTTCTCTTTTTACTTCACTTTTACGCTGACTAGCTTTTAATACTCATCCCCTCTCGGGATGAACTTGTACATGGAAAAGTAAAAGCACGGCCATAGCCATAAAATAGGGTAAAAGTGAAAAGATGTCCTGTCTAAAAGTAACCATCCCTTCGTCCACTTTAATCCATATAATCAGCAGAAGCAGGAGAAAAGCTAAAGAAAAAGCTTTAAGCTTTTGCCCCATCATAAGATTATTCGCATCAATAAATTCAACATACCACACTCATCACGAAGCTTGAGAAAGCAATTGGAGAAAGTTGGCTGTGGGGCTAAATGATAATGTTTCTATATTCCCCTCAGATACAAGTGTTTTGATTTATGCCCCTCCTTTTAGAAAGAATCCGGATAATTTGGTGTAAATGCAATTCGATTCATCTTTCGCTACTTTTCCTGATCCGAATCCAAAGATTAGATAAGGATAAGGAAGGGAAAATCCAAGTAAATAACGAAACAAACAATTCCCTTCTCATTTCTGAGAAAAAACTCATTCTGTAACAAATGCCAATAATAACACAAAGTTGCAGTTGCTTGCACTTGCACCAAAATTGAACGATTGCTTGGATGGATTCTTTTGGTGAGATGTAGTTTTTGTGCCCAAACAAAAGAAATGGTAAAAAAAATTGTTCTACCGTACAAAAATATTTATCTCCAGCAACCACCAAAAGTGATTCGTATGATCTCATTCCTTCTGCAGACATGTCCCAAAATAAAGGAATGTTATCATTAACCATTATACCAAGAATTGTGGACTTGACACTAGAATGATTTTGGCTCAATGCTATTTCTTAAATCAACAGAAGAAAGAATATACATTCACGGAAAAGTAACAAAGCCAATTTACTTCTCGATCGTTATATATTTCTTATTTGAGTCGATAATAAAATGAAAATTGCTGAACAAGCCATCAAATGTTTTGTATTCGTGATTAAATCAAAGTTGAGCATATTAAGTAAGACATTCCTTGAGGAAGTGGTCAGTTGAAATAATTTACTTAACTCTAAACTGTTTCATTCTTTGGCTTTAGGAAATGAGCAATGTACACAATCGTAAAAAAACGAAATGAAGAAATAAAACGCGTCCTTTTGTTTGCGAGAGAAATCCATAAAAATAAAACAAAGCTGAAACAAGGTGAATCTGATACAAGATAAGAAACAGAGCATATATTTAACAATTCAAGTCGTAATATAAAATCCCGTCGCCTTACTTTTATTTGTCCTTATCTTCTAAATAAAAGTTTGAAACGAGTTTTGTTTCTACATTTAGAGCGATGTTGTTAAGATTTGAGGCAAATTGTCAATTTCACGTGTGAGCCAAAGAAGTTTTTGCAATCACATAAAACCTGAAATGGGAAACCATTTCAGCCAAAAAGACCACAATTTAATATAGCACAGCACAATACGAAATTGGAAGCTTATCATTTTGATTATTCATAAAGATTTAACCCTAAAAATAAATGAAAGATGTGAAAACTGTTTGTATCTTTTGTGAGATTGCGGAAGAAAGTTTGTTAGGAAGTGGTCAAAATTTGTTTTTCCAAAGCCCTAAAGAAACACGCCCACAATAAATATCCAAAGATTTATATGACCACAAATAAATCTCGTGTTCTCTCCCGTTCTAATGAATTTTATCGTTTTAGCTAATGAGTGGGAGGAACAATTTAATGTATGGAATACAGACTCTGAAAAATGGGGGCAATTTGAGATTTGACAATTTGACATTTTCATTTACGACCATTTTTCCACTTTATTGAATACATTGCTATCTTTGTGCGTGACATGCAGCAAATCTTAAAAATGGCAAAATATTGTTGATTTTGCAGATTCTAAATTGCCAGCCATAACAAATAAAATGACAGTTGCTGGTATCACATCCAGACCACAGAGTTTCCATTCTGCTACAATGGTAGATCGTAAAATGTCCAAGGCAAACATGGGATTGGGTGGGACTCTGCTTAAGACCGGAAATGTCAAAGATGGGTTGAGATGACAGCTTAGCGGATCTGCTGGTCATGTCATATGTCATCGGATATATGCTCGGAGACAACTGTGTAAAGACACACTCACAACTCAAATCTTTACAGTCCATTCAGTTTTATGACTTTGTAAATAAATAATAAATATGATAATAACTTGCAAGATACAAAGTTTAACAGTCTCAGTTTTGCACACTTTAATATATGCACCTGGCCCCAACGGAAGGATTGAAAAGGTCTGAATGGATACAAGACATAAATCAGCCACAATTGCTGATTGTGCAGTGTCACATAATTAATTCTCATTATTCGGTTGCATTCTGCGGAACCAAAGGCATAACTCAAATTTTGATTTCATGCTGCACATGTGTAATTCAACAAAAATGGTTGAAATTGTCTTTAGACCAACTAAACATTTGTAATCATCAATATTCTAATTCTCAAGGGATCGTTGATCGGTCTAATTTTTTAATGCCAGAGACCACCAAAAACTAATAATTGTACAAAAGATGTTGCAAGTCACGCCATTCCCTTTTGTTGACAGACGACATTTACTTTGAGACCTGGAAATGACAACCATTGACACCATTCACTTTCTATCAAAGCCAACCCCAAAAGGCAAAGTTATAGCATTATGTAATGTCAGCAATTCTACTTAAAGTCTGGATGACATTGATTTTTTTTCGTTATTTTTGGCCCCGGGTGTTGACAGGTAACATGTAAGGGAAAGAAATTGCGGCTCATCCTTTAGCCTGCTTCAATTTGATGCAACTGCAGGAGACGACAGCCGACAACCGCATCAGATAAATTACAGAGACAAGGAGAAGAAAAGAAAGAGAATAATAAATTGATTGGGGCCAAGATCCCAAAATCGAAAGCCGTAGTTTGTCGTTATATTTGAGAATTGGTGATTGTTGAAAGAGAGCAATACCATTTGAGCCAACACAACACAAAACTTTCCTTTCAAGGAAAAAGCCTCAAAATAACAACTGCAACTTTCACACTAACCCCAACTCTTACCCTTTTTTCTGCCCACAATTTCTATTTTGTACTAAGGGGGAATTCAGCTGAATCATGACGACATCATTATGCCCCTATCGCATTACCATTATAATGAATTGATAATGAAACACTGAGAAAGAAAATTGACCCCTTCTGATAATAGTTGTGTCGTATGCGTACATTTTTCCGGGATGCGTCATTCTAAAGACAGCAAAGGCATTTCCTGTTTCAATCCAACCAGAAGAAGCATTATATTGTCCAAAAATAAGAACGATCATACATAGTAAGTGAATATTATCCCAACTCACACACTCGAGTTTTACTTTAGTCACGAATATCATTTCTCCCCTCCAACAGATTTTATGATTATCTTCAGGAAACATTATCATGGGAAAATATACTAAGCGGTCGAAAGAGCAAAACATTTCATCCTTTATTTTGTTGTAGAAGGCGATGAAAACATGTTTTCCACTCCGTCAAGAATTTCTCTTCAGAAAACTTGAGCTAACAACTACGAGCTATGGATGATTCAATTTGGTAATTCATTATTTGTCTGGGGTCTTGAAAAGGCAACCCTTCTGCCTCAACTATTCTCCTAATGATATTACTTTCTAATTTCTTCCTTCTTTCACTCCCTAATTGGTTGCAGTGCTCAAAGGGAAGGATCAAATTCCCAACATTCTAATAACTACGTGATGAGAACTCTTCACTTGCAAGTTGATCAATCAAGACTTTAAATAAAAAAATCTTTTTATCATGTTGTTGTCAATTTATTTGAGGGTGGTGGTGGTGCCAAAATTTTAGAAAGCGTACAACTGCAAATTACTTTTCAACTTTCTCCATCTCAATTTCCTTTCTTTGTCACAACATTAGCCATTAAATCCGTAAAATAAGTTGGGAGAGTGGGACAGAGAAACTTGTGTTTTAGGCTTGGAGAAAGTCGCAAAAGTGCCGGAGGAAATGAAAGGCAGTGAATTATCCGACGGCTTCTTTTCCTTTCTTTTACTTTCATTATCCCACTAAATTGAGCTTCAACTGATTAAACTTCCATTGTTCAACTACAACAAGGCTATTCTCCAGCTATTTTATTATTATTTGGAGGCACCTAATTTCTCGAATACGACACAAACAAATGATGTTAATTTAATATTTTTTCATTTGATCTGTCTCACACCTTCGCATCTCAAGATGTCATTACTCGACCCTAAATTTTTCTACTTTTGGCGTTATAGTTTTACAATACAAGCATGATTTTCTTCTTTCAAATTGTAGAGAAGCCACCAACTCTTACCTAGAAATAGAAAAAATGTCAAATTAAACATTTATCATTTGTATGAATTATGCGCATCACTTTTCACTGATTGATGTGTTATGTCCAACTTTCGATTTATAACCAAAAACGTATAAAAGCAAAATTCTTTATCAACTCAACCCTTCCTTTGTATTTTCACCATGAAGTCATAAAACCCAAGTCCTGCTGTTTTATTAATACTGAAGAAAATTAATGGGTTGTACGAGTGCATTAAAAAGTCGTATTATGAAATATTCCTCACTTTTAAATGCTTTCTTCCTCCTTTCCCTGAATTCGACCAATTCATATCTATTATTGTGTCGTAAAAACGTGCAAGAGAAATTAATTCTTTTCAAAATATTTCGCATTCTGTCCTCTGAAGAATTTTTAAATTAAACAATAAATATCTGCTCGGGGCACTTTCCTTCGAAAGAGTAAATAAATACTTTCCCAAATGGTAATTTGGGTTGATTGGAGGAATACAATCAGGAAAAGGTGATTCCCAACGGAATTCTTTGAACAACTCAAGATCCAAATCAAACTGAAGAATGAAACCAGCTTTCCAAAAATATATACTTAATTCCTCCTAAAGTAAAACCAACACTTTCCAAAACAACTCAAACATTCTGCATTCTTGGCACGATCATCAAACTATTGTTTCGTTCCCTTTCCAACTTATTTCTCTGAGCAGAAATACAGAACTGTCCAAAAAGAAAGAATAAGCGTCCGGTCCAAAGACAAGTTAAATTCAATGATGCGATTCAGGAAGAAGAGAGCAGATGCTGAAATGGCCCCAGTAAATAGTTTTTATTCTACGAGATTTCCCTTGTCTTCTTGGCATTTAGGAGAATGAGAAAATTTTGTGGTGAAAGCTGAACCTTTGCGTTCATTTTATTAGAATTGAATCCAATGTGATGTAGGTTAGTTGCCAACTATCGTAAATACAAGACCACAAAACGTACATACTCTAAACTAATCAGCTCTTTGTAGCTTACTTGGAACTAAGGCTTACGCACAATTTTCCTAAGGAAGTCAAAGTGAGTCTTAATTTTCATTTTATCTTAAAGAAGATAAGAATTCCATGTTAGAGTGTATGGAAAGTGAGGATGACTATTACTTTCCCTTTCCTTCCGAGACAAGAGTCAAGTCGGTATAATACTTTAAGAATTAATTAAATTTTGGTTTCTGTCTCAGAAATGAAGAAGTAATCCCGAAATGTAATTAATTTTTGGAATATAAATTTGATGATAATTTAATATGAAAGTTGCAACATTTCCAAAACTAAAATTTTTAAACAAGTCATAAAAGTAGTTTCGGAGGTTGTAAACATATAATACTGATGAATTTAAGATGCGGTGGCAATAAAATAATTTAATTACACACTTACTTCTAATAATGATAACAATCAAGTTGAATTGGATGGGAAACACTTTCAATTTATGTGCATCTATCCCTAAACTTTTTGGGCTATTTGTGCAAGACTCATAACAGTTTAATAAATGGCTTTGGTTAAAAATAAAATAACACAAACTAAACGATATGAGCTGCAAATGTTTGTAGTATTTTTCCAACTTGAAAGAGTGTTTGAAGATCAAAGGAAACATTGAAGTGGATTTTCCCCAAAGGATTCCATCTACTCAATGCCCAATTTCCAATGTTTTTGGGGAAAAGTGAGTGAGTTATTGAGTGTAAGGTAGTTAGTTCTGCTTCGAATTGGGAAGATAATCTTGGAAGTTGAAATATTGAATTTTTTCATGTAAAATATGGTTCATGTTACACGCTTAGTTAAATATTGGAAAGACTCCCCACTGAATTCCCATCCGACGATGATTACTTTTAAGACCTCGTCAACTAAAGCATTGAAGGTGTGGAAGTTGGAGTTTTGACATATTGAACTGTCAAAAGTCCAAAGCTCATTTTCTAACAATTAATGTTCTTTTGGGGATGCAGACAAATGGATACAAAAACACCGACCGACGATATTTAAGCGAGTGACAGTTTAACACACAGATAGACAGATGTATGTATTTTTCAAAGATATTTAATTGAATATAATTTATTGATTGAAGGGATTACAATGAGTTTGAGGATGATTTGAATTTGATTGTGGACGCTTTAATTTTAAAATTCAAATTTTAGCCTGACAGATGTGGTTTTTGATTGACTATTTCAAATTGCATTTCAGAAGAGTAAATTCTAAGGCTTTCACCTTGTCCATGTAGAATTAAGTAGAAATTGTAGACACAAGCCAGAAAAATGATTTTGTCACGCAAGCCAAAGACAACAAGTGAGTTAGACATGCGACAACTCCAGAATTGGACATGGATCAATTTTAATACATGAAATGATTATAATAATGGATAAAATGTTGAATTGACAGCTTTTCAGTCCAACAAAGAAATCACTGTCAGTTTCCTTGTTTGTCCCACATTTGACAAACATGTTGAATTGTGAAGGAGAAAAAATAGATAATTTCTCATAACAATTTGTCGAAAGAATTCAAGGAGAAATAAAAAGATGCAAACACTGGTAGGTAAAGCAAACGTTTTAAGACAGATTTACGGGCTAGATAACCATGTTTAGTTTCGTTGTAAATAGTTGTAATCCTTTTGTGAACAAGAATGGAAACAACACTTTCCTAGATTTATTTATTTGAGGCTCAACTCCAAATATGGACAAGAAAAGAAAAGCAATTTTTAAACTACGTGTTCAAAATAAGACAACAATCTCAGTCTTGAGGAAATTGTCAATAATTTCCCATTTACTGGGGAAAGATTGTAATTGTAACCGGAACGGAAAAAGATTTTGTCCACTCACGTTTTCATCGTATTTTGACCCAAGAGTTGTTAAAAGTTGAACTCAATGAATTCTTCCCCAGCAGCAGCAGGGTTGAGTATTTTTTATTGCATTATATAGTATTTTATATTTTTGGCCCTTCTTCCCCTTCCTGGAGGCTTGTAAAATGGTAGGAAGGAAGCTGGATATACTCAGTATGCTCATTTTATGTAGCCCCAACAAAATCCCTTGCCCATGATACGTAACATGAGAGAGTGGTGATGTTATGCAATTCGAAGCCACTTTAAGTGTGAGACCCACAAGGACTGTTTCATATTAAACAGCACAAAAGTGCAGTAACTTACTCTTATTCTTATGCACTCTGAGGCAAAGGGTGCAGACTAAACTTGAACTACGACTTGTGTTTTTAAGGCTTGAGTTTCAGTCTCAAAGTTCCCTTGATGAGAAACAGATTGATGGAGATAACTTCATGGAAATTTAGCTAACCAGGTGCAAATAATTAATTGCAATATGAGCGAACTGCAATGCTTTAATTCTAATTCTAATTGGGCCATTGTATCAAAAAATTCCAAAGTTTTTTGTCTAATAATCTAAAGCACAATTGGCTCATTCATTGGACCATTTATTTATGAGTTTATAACTATATAACGTTGGGTTCAGGTGGCAAAAGTTGATAAAAAAAGGTTGAACTTAACCACACATGACATTTGGAATAAAATGCTTTTGATCTTTACGGATGGATTTAGATTCTGCGTTGCATGTGCCAGCTGTCTATTACCTTTTCAGAATTTCAAATCAAACGGATAAAATGTGAAGTACTCTCCAGCCACGTTCCCAAAAGAATACGAACGTTGAGTTGTATCCTCTTATTAGCATTTCTATTCAGCTCTCATAACAATATAAAATTGTACATTTGCCATATTGTCTGTTGTTGACCATTTTATTTGAGAGTTACATAATGCATAACTGTAACTTGAAAACGTCATCGATTGTCAGGTAAAAGTAATTTAATATGGAGCAAAATTAATCAAGCTCTTCTTCAAATATTGATGCACAACTCAAAATGTTTGAATTAGCTTCAGTTTTACTGCAACTTTAAACCCTAACCCTTTGTACACAAAGTAGCATTCTCTCATGTCTAATAGATACTTTAGTGGCTAATGAGTTAAGTGGATTCACTCAGCTTCCGAATCATTTTAAGTTTGACTAAATAGAGATGTTTATGCTTTGCTCTCCTATTTTATTTTAATCACAAGCTGCTCCTCATAACTTTAGTTTCAAGTATTAGAATTAGGAGGAAGTGGAATTGATTTTAATTTGAGATTGGCTTGTTAAGCTAAAATCTCCCCACGGAAGAATTAGCGTGGCATCCTCACAAAAGACGGCAGATTACATTAAATTTTAGCAATGTTTGTAAACCTTCAAAACATGTTCTTTGACTTGCTACCTCTTATGAATTTTTATAGCTCAATTGTCCCTTTAAAGAAGGAGCAACATTTACTTAGGGCCAACAAATCCAATAAAGTTTCCCAAATATAGTTCATTATTCCCCCACTTGCTCATGTTGGACAACCCCCGTCGGGATTGAAATATTTGGGGCTATTTCAGCTGGGGAATTTTATCCCGTCGTACAAATACGTGCGTGAATGAAATAAATAAAGAAGGGACGGACTAAATGGAAGGGAGCGAGTGACCACACTTCCAATTGATCGGCATGACGGCTCCCTAATTTAAGAAGAACTGAAACATGCTGAGATCAGAATGTGCTTTGGAGATTTCACTGAACTCAATGCAATGAATGTTTGTGGCTTCTCAATGAACAGAACTAAAAATCTGTTGTTATGTGTTGTGGATGGTTTACAAAATTATGTAAGCAATGCATGAAAAGAGGACCATTAAGAATGACTTTCATTGCATGTCCAAGATTAGATCACATCACAATAAATGAATTAGTGGAATGTGTGATGACCTGTGCCACAAAGTTAATTGTCTCTGTCAGAATACAAATTATTATTGACCTCTGACCCTTTTCACACTTGGATTAATTGGATTCTTTCTGTGATGGATGGCTGTTGATATTTTATTAGCGTCTTACCAGCAACTGGTGATAATTTTGTGACCACGGCCCAGCGTGATTTCCACTGAAAGTTAAGAGCAATTTATAACATAACAAAGGATTTAAAACCATGTTTTTTAGAACCAGGTTGACAGTTTCACATTTCAAATACAAAGGTGTCAAAACGAGTTGATCTGATTAAGAATGCTGGAGGTAGAACAGCAAATTCATAACCATATCAAATTGTACCCAAACGCAATAAAAGCGTCGGTTTACTCTTTCCTGAAATTTAATTACCACCGACGTTTGCTATTCTATTGAAATGCAAAGAGCAGAAAATCATAAAGCAAAGGAAGCCTCGTCGGATGACATTTCCCAAGACGTTGAAAGTTTTATTATCGGAGGAGTGACATATCAAAGCCGTAACCAAACCTGGGAAGGAAAATGTCATCTCAATATTTGCCAAGAACAAAATTGCAGGAAAAGATTTCCTCCGAGGCCCAAAGCTAAATTTACATTTCATTCGGACAAAGACTAAAGTGAAAGTTTTTTTATTCTAGGAGTGAAAGTTAAAGCTATCGATTTCAAGAAGAATACTAAATGTAAGCAATTCGCTGTTGACAGAATTTCTTAGATAAGATAACTTTCCCAGATTCGCTTAATAGAATATTTCAAGAGATAAAAAGCAAGTCCGGTAGAGAAGGGTAAAGTTGTAAATATTTACACTTGCAGCAAGGCCAAAGTTGTTATTTCTTAGTTTGTCTGACCATGAGAAAATATGTTGATTCATGGATTTCTTCCTGAAGGAATAAAATGTTTAGAAATTTGCATCTCAAGTGTAAACTGCACTCCGGGAGGTAAATACTTCAACTTGGAACATGATCAATACTTTCCACTCTCAACTTTTCTGAATTTCCGATTTCTAAATAATATATTCCTTCATCTGCTCCTGGCTTCTATTACTTACTTAAAACTTCCTTTCAAAGGGCTCCATATAATTTGCTGTATAACTAAGTACTGCGTTTGATGAATGCAATATTGTTTTGGTTTAAAATCTCTGGCTATATAAAGACATGTTATTTATGCCTTGTAAAATAACTTGTTCTTTAGCCGAGTAAAAATGTATGAAGCAGAGTCAGGAAAAAGTCAAAAGTTCAACGCAGTGAAATGAGAAAGTTTAGTTTGTGGAATCTTTTGCTAGAGAAAGAAATGTTCATGTGGCTTAACTTTTGGGCACAAGAAATAAACAAGTCTAATGCTAGAAACTACGACAGATATTAGTCTACTTGATATTATATGATAAGTTTAAGAACAAAGAAGATGTAAGAACAACTTTTGTCTTCTTGTTACTTCTTAAATAGCATTGAGAAGCAACGTTGAGATTTTATTTTACAAGAAACTGTCAACTTGGTTCCAAAGTAAGAAACAAAATAAAAACACACCTTTCTCCCATCCCGAAATTTACAATGTCCTTCAATCAACGAATTTGCGTCAACCATTTTGATTTTTATTTAGAGTTTAATTTTCAAATTTTATAGCACAGCACAAAAATGTGTTTGCAGACAAATTCCACCCATAAAATAATTATGACTCATATTGCATAATGAAAACAATTAAAATGCGGCGAGAACTAATAATTCACTCAATTATATATTTTAGTACTTGTTTAAGCAAACCAATTACATTGGTCTTATACAGTTGTAAAATTGGTCCGGTTTTGCAAGTTCAGCCTGGAGCAATTGAGATAGGCCAACATTTCATAAGAATTATTTGCACTTTGTTCCATCTCTGAAAATATTATATGTAGGTAGATAGTTCTTTAGCTCTGCGTGAACCAGACCTACGGCATTTTAACACTTGCCCAGCAGGATCCGTCAGTTTGGATAAAGTAAAACAAGAATAAGAAACATCCTCAGAAACCACAAATCTTATTCTTTATGTTTTGTTATGTAGAATTAATTTAATGCCACTTTTATGTTGGCATTACAAATAATAACTTTGGATAAAGAATCTGCTCTGTTCTTGTTTTTGAACCAACGAGGTCAGCGTCTTTTTAAAAATGTTTTTGTCAACTTTAAAATAAAATCCTTTGGGCACAGTTTAAATGACTTGCAGTTTATCTCCAGTTCCAATTGCAAATCTGCATTTATCTCATTAACTACTCAATCTCATTTATTTTAGCCTTGAAGAAGGTTAGTCTCAATCAATGGACCTTGAAATTTGAACTTGATAACGAATTATTTATATGCAATTCTTAGAAACTATGAAGTTATTCAGTTCAATAATAACTTGCGGTCACAAATTATAAATTATTTGGCAGGCTAATTGTCTGGCACTACTTGTAGCCAATAAAACAAAGGATTAAGAACATGATAATCAATCTCTGGATAATTTATAGTTTCACTCCACGTATTGTTAATTAGCTTGTAGTTGGATTGGCAATTGTTAGCTCGATTTTTTCCTCTCGTCTCAAAGTCGTAATGGGATTTTGAAGTAATGTTTATAACCTGTTGTGTTGGCTCTTATTTACATAAATTGCTCTTGTGATTGCATAAAGTTTTGTGGATAATCGCCTGTCACTCTTGCGTTTTAAAGTTTAGAAAACAAACTGTTTTATTACCACCATTGACTAAAGACAAGAGAAGCGACGCGACGACTCTCTTCTCGTATTTGTAAATTGAAGGTTGGATATAAATGCCAATTATAAAGGGCTATAAATCACCGGCTTCTCTTTCACCCTTTTTGTTTTGTTAATCAACTCTCTTCCTGGACGAAATTAAACTTTTTCTCTTGTTCTACCTGTGTAAATGTAAATTATGTAGTCAGTTTAAAATAGGAAATGAAATGCATGATTTTTTAGCAAGTTGTCCACTTAAAAGAAGCGTCCGCTTCACCTAAATTCTTGAACTTTGTTGACACTTTCATATGCTAATTGAGGCAAATCTAATCCTAAACTTGAAATTTAATTTAATTTAATTTACTCGAATTATAAACCATGTAAAATCCAAACTGACATTGTGACCTTCTAGATTTTCCCATCCTCTGCATGCAATCAAACGCTTGCAGTTAAACTAATTCTCAAATTGCTCAATGCATTCAATCTGCAAATAACGAACCAGGTAGCAGTAAACGGTGTGAGGTACTTCCCACATCGTACGATGCATTTAACGAGCTTTCCAAGAAACCAATGTTATTTAGGTCAGTAACCGGTAATCGTATTAAATGCAATTAACAATTGGTGGACAACTGCTCAATCAGCTTTAAAATTAAATTTTGACACCTCAAATTCATACCTCGGCTAACAAACCCAAACTAAATTAGAGTAGTGAATGTAGCAAACAAACAAAGGAATTGATGATTAGGTTATTGTATACAAACACGCACTTTCCCAGATCTTTCACCCACTTCAAGTCTTATATGTACGACCTTAGCCTTAACACTGAGGCCGATCCGGTGCAATCCAACGAGGAAATGCAATGCAGATACTACAAGACACTGCGCAAGATTTCAAAATTTCCACAGTTGGAGAAAACTAAACTTCGGGGAGTGAGGAATTCGGATCGGTACGTAACGAAAGTTTCTGAGAAATAGAATTCTCCCCTCCTCACTTGCCAGTGGACTGACAACAACTAACCAACTTCAACTCTGGATCCACTAAATGAATGTGTGGTGTGATGTAAAACTTGTATTTATCACGGAACGAAGGGGATTCAATTGGATGTTGGTTGGGGTCCCAACTTCTAAATACTATTTTATTTTATCCAATGCATTCATATGAAAAGAATCAACATCAACATCTGCCTCCAAATGAATTTGTTACCTTTGAGCGGTTTATTTTTGCAAATCCACTCACGAAGTTCACAATCTTATTTATATGTATATTATTTCAGAGTTAACATATCATTACTCAGGTGCATTTACATGAAAGGGTAAATATCTACAATCCATTGATTGATCGTTATAGATTACAATAAAAATTCAAATTAAATGGGGCAAGTTTTTCATGCAAATTTTGCTAATGTTGGGTTAGACGCAACCTTAATAACAGAAGAATGGAGCCTATTGTTTGTATTATAAAGTATTGTTTGCGTTTGGAGAGTTTTTTTTTGCATCGTCTCAAGTCTCAAATTTTACTCTAAACATCACTTGGCATTGCATTGGGTGATATTATTATTTGCAATCAATTTTTCACACAAAGAAAGAATTTATCCAGCCAAGTGTTAAAACTCGAGGAGATCCAATTTGGATTGAGCAAATGTTCAGCTTTGATTTTTTCCATCAAATCCATAGCCAACAAAGCATTACAAATTCCAAAATTCTACTTGGTTTGATGTTTAGTAAATACATATTTCATTTTTTCCCTTCTTTCATTCCTTTACTTAAACCAACTTGAATTAAGAAATTCCCATCTTTTATACCCAAGTTTTCAATTCCACAAAAAAATCACATTTTTCAACAACTCTCTGCTTTGAAACCCCAGCTGCTCTATTCTATTCATTTATCCATGTCTGTAGATCCTTGCAACTTTTTGCTCTGACCAAAATATAATGTTATGCAATGCAAAGAGATGTTTGCAAACGAATCATTGCAAATATTTATTACAGCAGTTAAATAATAAATGGCTTAGCATTAAAGTCCAGAGTTCAAAATCTTACACTTGCAAATCGTGATTGTTTATGAGCTCCAAATAAATCAATCTCAATTTAATGCTCAAGAGTGAAATTAAGTTAGATCATCAACCAGTCAGCAAAGTGTCACTTTAAATTGACACCCAACTCTTTAAATGACATTAAACGAATGTGGGTTCAGCGGATGACAGTTTTATTAATCGTTATTTTTAGCAAAGAGCTTCTGACTCATTCAATCATTCTCCGAAGACATTTTGACTCCAATGCAATGCATTAAATTTATCTTGGAAATGTAATTGAAAAAAATCTCACAAGGTTGAGGAAATTGGTTGGGATTGAATTCAGCTCAAGGGAAGGATATATTGCTTGCATAAGTGGAATTTAAGGAAAAGGTATAAAATGTTCACTGGGTTGAAGAAAGGTAAAGTTGGAGGAGGAACAATGATAAAAGAAAATTTCCATTTGCTCCCTGTGCACTCTTCCGTTGCAAGACTCCCATTTTAAGAGCTCTGGCAGGGTTAAGTTATAAGGTAACATGACACAACTCCAGACAATAAATATGTTTGGATGAATCCGAATAGAATTGCAATTCACGGCTTGGAATTGCGGAAGTTTTGGAGCAATTCATCATTTTACAAGAAACGTGGTTTGGTCAAAAAATAAGCTTTCAAAAGTTTACAACTCTACCTGAGATAATTACCCCCTGCAATGAAGGTCTTAAAAGTGGACTAACTTTCTCCAATTTTTCATCAACCTTCCTTTACAGACAACATACACAGAGTTTGCAAAAGTGGAAGCCTCACATTTCTCACATTTTATGGCAATATAAGTTATCAGTGCTTGGCTTTAATTCCAAGCCATTGCAAACTTTTAAAGAATGAGTGGCCAAAATAAGAAATCATGGTGAAAGTAAAAAGAAATTGAGAAAAGTCAAAAGCAATTCCCACGCACTCAGCCATCAACTCGTAACTCAAAACTATTTCCTTTCTCAAATATCTTTGGCTTAATTCCACTCTTCCTTCCCTTACTTACTTAGAACTTATGTTACTTTTGTATTTTTACCAATCTCCTCAAGATATAATCCACATGTGATCATTTTTGGAGATTAAATCACAGCCATTTGTATAAAAATCAAGTAAAGTGACAAATGCATCTCATCTCCTTCTTCCAATCATGCTCCAATGAACTTTGCCTGACAAAATAAGATTTCAAATCAAAGAGAAACCAAAAACCTCTTCACTTAATCTCTCTTAAGAAATGTCAAAATCATCTCATCCCATCAAAATCACTCTCACTCTCAATAACAGTTTTCAAGGTATTGCCTTAACCCAAAATAATAAAAGCGTTCCATTACATTTTCACCCCACCCAAAAGGAGTAAAGTCCTTTATTATGTGGCTGACGAAGGAAGATGAGAAGCAAGTCAAGAAAACGATTCTCTTATTGTTATTTTAAGTGTGGAATTGAAATAACAATTCCCCATCCCATATAGATAATATTCCTGGTAAATTATTAACTCTGCCACCCACCCAGTAAAGTAAACTTGCGTCCTATTTGGAAATGAACTTAATCCATTATCTATTGCATCTTTATCTTTTACAACTTTGGGCAATATTTTGTGAAAGTCATTCCCAACTTGGCACATTACAATATTGGCTACCAATCAAATGCTTTTACTGACATTGGAAATCAATTGCGACATCTTATTCAAAGTGGCAACGACACGTGCTAACCACAAACATTTGCATTTATTTATGAACTTGTTTGTGGCTGTGGCAAACGCTGTGCGAGAATAATCGGGAATGTGATAACATCTTCACTTAGATGTCCTTTAAAGATGGGATTACTTGGTTTGTGATGGAGCAGTGTGTCGCATATTGGAAGTACGTGGTCTAGTAACAGAATCCCAGCTCATCTATCATGAATTGTCATCTTGCTTAATCCTCTAAACCACCCTGGGTTTGGTTTTGATTTACGAGATTTAGATGATGTTCTGAATTTATCAATTTTTTCAACACGAGCAATTATATAATTCATGCAATTTATTCAATTGAACTTTGCTCTTTCATAACTTATTCGATATTGCAATTTTAACTTATGGACGACGACGAGACAGAATGAAAAATGAGACTGGAAAATCACGTTTTCCATTCAATGTCAATACATTATTCATCTTTCGTAAAATACGACAAGTGAGTTTATTAGCTTTTGGCAATGGCATTCAGAAATTTTGGATACAATTACAATTTTGGAAAATAAAACATTTTAGTGAGACAGCAAAATTTGGCGATTCTTCTTTTATGTTACTGTTTTTGATTAGCGAAATTTCGATTCTTGTAAGGAGTCGCATTTGCATTCAGAATTTTTCCATCCTTGTCCAAGATCACGAATTTGAGGACGACAATTGTAACGAAACAAGCGATCGCAAGAAACAACAAGATTCCATTACAAACGAAAAAGTCTTTTTCAAAATATGGGCGTTTAGGCTCCGTTTCTTGAATTCCGGTTCCAGAGTGAATTCTTGCGAGATTTGCGTCATCGGCGTCGCCGGCCGCGGGAGCTCCTTCTGCTGGTGTAGTGGTCGCAGTTTTTGAAGGAGTGGCAGAACCTGGAGCAGCAGCAGCAGTTTTTGAAGGGGTCGCAGATGCAGCGGGAGATGCGGTCGTGGAGGCGGCAGCGGGAGCCGGCGCTGGCTCTGTTGCGTCGGCTGCCGAAGTGGTTTCCACTGGGGGAGAAGCAGCTGCAGAATCTGCCATTTTCGATACTAGTTTTTTCGAAATCGAAATATGACTAGCTATATAAATTAAGTATAACAAAGCTTACTTTTTCAGAAGTGCAAAGTCGGGAATCGAAAATTGGGATTTTATTGCAAAATCTATTTTGCCTTTTACAAAGTTTCTTTCAAAAGGTATCTAAGGATTTATAAAAATCGCAGGCATTGGAATGCATGCTTTCATATGCATGCGCTTTCGGTGTACAAGCGTCTTTCATTTTGTATTCAACTCTTTAACTTCAGACTTGCAATATGGCAGAGAAAAAAGTAGTAAAAGCAGAGTCCATAGGGCACCCAAAAGACTTTGAATTTATAGACCACAAAGCACCAGAGTTGGATAATCTGAGCATGTTGGGTAGAAGTCAAATGGACAGCGTCAGTTTGGTGGCCATCAGAAATATCAAACCCCCACAAGTTGACGTTAATGATCCCGACCAGAAAAAGCTCATTGAAAAACTTAATCAAATGGAAGGTGATTTGAGACATTATCAAAAATTATTGAATCTCAGCTTTTATGCATCATTTCAATTACAGTAAATATCTGGAATTATTCGGATAACAAGCCATCATTTCTAGCCAAGCTAAACAAGAATAATCCTCCAGTACAAAGGAGAGCAATTGAATCTGCAATGGGATCAATTAATGAAGAGTTTCAAAAAGCAAACAATAGACGCCCCAATACAAATAATAGTTTAACAGGTTCAGCAAATTTTAAAATCTCTCAGCCCCCAGCGGAACCTGCAGACCCCATAAATTCATCACAAAGGGATGAAGCCCAACGAAAAATGATTCATGCCCGAATTTCAGTCCGTCCAAAGTCAGACGACGAGAGCTCAGATTCTGACACTAAAACATTCTCTTCGATAGAGGAAAGTTCGGCAAAAAGTTTCCGTTCTGAAATGAAAATGGTCATTAAAAAGACAATGGAGCTTGTTGAAGACATGAATAAATCTGTGGAACTCGTTTTCCATGCGATAAGAGCCACTGCCCGTTTCCTCACCTACCCAACCCCATCAATCCCCTCCGACAATTATGTCTTTGGTCACGTGAAGGGATGGATCTGGTTAATTTACAAGGGTCTCTCAAATCTTAACACGAAATGCGAGCCGGCCTTGTTGCAAGAACTGCTGGAAGTTGCTAGAAATGAGATGAACAGGTTATCCAGCCAAGCCTCAGAATTTATAGAAGCATTTGACGGATTTAATAAAGAGTTGGCTTTTTTGCACGAAAATGTCAAAAAGGAAGCCAAGTTCCTAAAGTCACAAAACACAATGTGGTCACAGAGAGTGGATGGATATTTGAAGTATACAGAGGAGCTCAAGTTAAAACCAGAACTTCTATTAAGTAATTACAAACAGCTAATTAAAAATAGCTACTACATTTTTCATCTTATTTTTAAACAGACATAAAAGAAGATCGACCCTTTTCCTCAGACTGGGTATTCCACCCCCATCCTTCAAAGGCCGAGCTTCGTAACAATTTCTTCCATTTCCAATGGGTGAAAACGAGGAGTCATTGGGAAAACGTGGAATTTGAGATCCGTTCTGATTACTCCACTCGCTGGCATCCTTATTCCTCTTTTGCTCCAGAACTACAAATGGAAATCGTATCTTATTTAATAGACCACCTTGTTGCCATTCTGGAAGAAGCCACAAACTTTGTTCGAATTAACATGCGACTCAGCTTCGACTTTGATGAGATAAAGTGCCTCCGGTTTGCAGTTGCGGAAATCAATTCGCTCAAGAAGAACAAAAGAAGTACGGAATATATAGGGGATATGACTAGGCAGGCTAAATTATATACTTACTTTTGGCTTAGAACTTGGCAATTAATTTTGTATTTTTGCCAGAAAGCTCTTTGAGGATTTGGCATTACTAGAAGAAATCTCTCAGGAATTTACAGATCAGTTAGACAACTTAGCAGACACGATAGCCCCTGCCTACGAATCACTGAGGAAGAAAGTAAACCCAAAACTTTTAGAACCAGTTCCCCCCTTAGAAAGAACGTTGACTACAAACAGGAGAAACGCTGTCTACTGCTGCCCCTGTTTTCTCAAATCAAATAAAGACTTTTTAGCAGTATATGGTATTCCCATGCAGGCTGTATTTCTCAGAACCCCAATTTCAGAAGATACAGTGGAACGCTTCTTTCCAAAAGATTCCCTCATTCGTCCAGAAAATCAAGCTGAGATGGCCTCCATGTCAAACTGTATAAATCAATATGGGATATCTGAAGGTTATGTCTCTTCCCTATTTGATAAGGACATTGGCCGAGAGCCCCCATCTAAACTGCCCAAAAGGTTACCAAAACTAAAGAGAAAGAGTGCTGCCAATGAACAGGGATTCAGTCTGCGAATTCTCATAGATCTATCAACAAAAGCGATAAGGACTACTAAAGATTCCGAACTGGACACTGAAATATACCTCCAGATTTTTGAGGAAATAAGAAAATTCCTTCAAACATTTGGCACGTTGTTTAATTTCATCCTCTCTGAACTGACGGAGAGGATAGAGAATTTAGAAAATCGACTTTATACTCAGTTGTCGGATTATTATGAGACGCTGGAGAAAATGTTGGAGCATGAAAAGTCGTCGGGGTTATTGGAGAATGACCCTTTAATCTGCGGAACAAGGGCATTTCGAAGACTTCACGTCGCCTTTCTTTTCTTTACCCTGTTTGCCGATGGTCTCGTTAAATTGGAAGAGAACGACGCAACTTCTTACGTCTGCAAATCCGCTTACTACAAATCTTATGCAAAGTATCACTCTTGGTTTGTACAGAAAAGCTCCATGTTCTCAATATATTCCATCCCCACCAAGATTGGTATTTATAACAAGGTGTTGCCCAAGATGCAAGTCTCAGAGATTGATGCTCTGCTTAAAGAGTTTGTACATCGGGGGCTCGATATTTATGAGCATTGTGAAGCTGTTTTTAAGCAGAAGGAAATAAAAGACTTTTGACAATACTTATCTGGAATTGACAGATATATCAAAATTAAATTTAAAATTGCAATCAATATACAATTAGCCGTCACCCTCCAATTTTTCATGTTTTAATGAAGGCATCCACAATTGATAATGAGAATGAGCATATGCACCCGTCAGCTCCAACCCAACCTTTGATTCATATCCCTTCAAATTCAAAACCAGATTGAAACTAATCCTCTTTTATTGCACCCTTAGATGACATTCACTCAATGCTGTGGACTAATAAGCCCCCAGAAATGCTTTCCGTATAATTTTGTTTTCTATGCAATTCCAATTGCTGCTCATTTATTTCCCCCATCAGTTCCTGTTATGATCCACTGCAGCAGTTGGTTTGCAATTGTATATATTTATTATCATGTCGGTCTGGAAATTGAAAACTGAGAAACTAGCATACTTTGTTATATCTATTTGATTTGGGTGTGATTCGAGAGACAAACCCAAAGCAATCATTCAAAGAATATGATATTGTGGACCCATTGCATTGTGGAATTGATTGCATTTTATTGTTAAACCAACCACATTTGAATTCAAACCGAGAAACTATTAAACCACACGATCTATCATTTCATTTAGCGTCATTGTGCGCTTTCCCTGTCATTGCATAATTTACTTGTTTGTATCCAACTTCCAATTTACAGCTATCAAATTACTTTGTCAACATTTACAACGAAATACATAATAATTGCCAATCTATTATTATGCCGTTATGATGCGTGTAAATGATGTTTTGGGGAATGTGAGACATATATTCCTTTTGTCATGTTTGTGAAACATGCAAAGTTTGATGGATGCGACAACCAACTTGTGGGTTTTGCCTGGAGATATTGCAAGTCAAACTTTCACCAACTTTCACCACAACATTAATATAGACAATGGGACTGCGGAACTACGGAAGAAACAATTTCTCATGGGAAGTTTCATAAAATTTTAAACAGTTGCTGACTTTGAAACAAAGCAACAGCAAACAATGGGCTAGTTATAGTTTTGGCTAAAAAATTGTTTTGGAAAGTCATGCATTTAAATATCTGAATATTCAAGTCACAGTTTCCCCTAATGTGAATAATTTCCCTGTTCCAACATCACGTTTGATCTGTTGTCGGTGTCGGCGAGAAAATTTAAGCCAGCCGTGTCATGTGTCAGATAGGTATTATGTATTCAATAGAAATGATCCTGCCTCCAACAAGATATCACATAAATGGATGAGTGGAAACATATTTTACATATTCCTTTACCTTGATGTGAAATACATAATATTCTCATCACCAGAGAGGATGGGGAACTCCACCCACTATCTGGGGAGTAGCAAGTGAAAGGTTGTATTACTTGTATTTAGGATTTGGTGGTTACTAAACTAAATGGATGGAGACATAAAGGAAAAAACGCCGACAGCAAAAAGCCCGTTGACAACTTAATCATGCAAAGCTAGACACAGCCATCCCATGTCCCTCTTTACAAATGAACATGCTCAATATTACTCTAACTTCCCTTTGCAAAAGTTTTTTTATTCATAAAGTACATAATTATCTATGCATGCATCCAACTTTACTTTTATGGCAAAAAATGCTTTTCAGAGCTTTTTGAGAAAGATACAAGTACATAAATAGATTATGCTGTTTAAAATGAAAATGAGGGATGTCTAATAAGGCAAACACTCAAACTCCCTAATTTTTTCTATGAATAGAAAAATGTTTCAATGAAGTTGAATAGCTCCTTTGAAAGAAGCCTTGCATTTTTCAAAAGAATGGAGTAAGTGATGGTTCTCATTTCAATGAGTTGTTTCTCAAATATCGGTAAAAGAAAGTGTATCACTTTCAATCTCAAAAACTTTATTTTGAAACAGAACAACTTTCTCCCTCTTTGAGCTTCTGGAGAAAGTACCATTTCATTTTCCGGATTCTACCCGTTAACTCTTTGTTCGCTTTAGTACTAAACCCGGGTATTCTTGATAGATGGAACATTGTCCTGAAATTCGGGGTTTCCAAACTCAAACGCACCGTTACGCGTAAACATAACGCACCATTCATGGAAAGAAAGGGTTGCACTCTGAATCCTTGAAATCTCAACCCACAACGGGCCTTTGTTCCCATAATGCGTATAATTATAAACACATTGGCCACAGACACAGAAGAGATAACAATAATGTGCAGTACTCGTAGCATTTACAATTTTTCTTCCAAAGGATGACGCATCCCTCTCAAGTCAGAAGCAGACGAGACCCTTCCAAATTTATTTTTATCCCTTTCTCCTCTTCGTTTGATCCCAATCACTCAACCATTTCATACAGAAGGAATTTAAGGATAAGGCCTTTAGTTTAAATTTAATTTTAAGCCCTTTATCGCATTTTGCATTCAAATAATAAAAGTTCTGGTAGAATTCAATTGCGTTGCAATCCGACGCGATTAAAATATAGGGGTGACCTTTAAAATTGAAACTGAGCTTTGGGATAAAAGAAAATCTGATTAAAAGCAGATTACCCTATTTTATGGTCAATGGCCCCTTTGGGAAATACTTTTCTAAAAAAAACAAGATTTTTATTTAGTACTTTACTTGCCAAATTCTTTGAGACTCTGTAACATTTATTTATTTATATGACACTTACAATTCTCTCCTCGCTTTCTCATCCGAAAGACGAATGTTCTTTTAGTACACTGTCATTATAAAGTTCCAAGTCCAACCTCACGTTCGCAAAATGTTTAGTCCGACCTTTCGCTCGTAAGCAATAACTCTGTCTTTAGGATTTGCTTTACTTTAGTTTGTTACAGTCGTAATTCGTAAATCCAGGGGAGAGACAAGTCAACTTCAAACGTGACGGAGGACAAGGAGTGAGCAGAATTTTAATTAATTTTCCCCGAGAAAGGGCACTCGCTTAACCTGAACAGAATTTTTGTGGAAGGGACTCTGACTGAATCTTAACTCTATTTGCTAAATACTTTGATGACAGTTTTAGGTTGAGACCCATTAATTGACTCAAGTTATTCGGGGAACGTCCGAGTAAAAATCTAATTAGAAAGGCTTAGTAAATTTTGATTTTGATTTAGTGATGATTTTTATGGAGTTTTAAGATGAGTCATGATTCAACTGTCACCAATTCTAACAAGGGGATTAAAATATTGGGCGCAATGCAACTGTCGAGAATTTTCCGGTGGAAAAGTGGCTACATTCGCACTTCAAAAGGGGGATGGAGTGAGTGAGTGACAGATGCCAATTCACAATGTCACAATTTACAATATTTGCATTCCGCATTATCTCCGCATAAATAAACAAAAGAGTGTTTTAATACAATCCTGCCTTTATTTCGAGGGGATTAGAATTGTAAGAAAACACCCTTCTGAGAAAAGAGAAGAGCTGTCAATCAAGATCCGAGAACAAAGTTTCCACTGACCCCTTCCAAAGGGTGAAGGGTTGTGAGGTCAAATGCCTGGATTTTGTTACAATCTTTCTTTTCCACAATTCCAAAAATGATAAATTATTCTGCCGTCTGTCTAGATTTGTTGGTTGGCTAACAAACCAAAACAAAACCAAAACCAGGAGAGAAAGTGAAAGCAGATGAGATTCATTAAGCAACACATTTTTCAGCTCTAACAAGAAACAACTCCCGTTTCCGTTAATTTTATGCTACTCTAGTCATTCTGTAAAAAATTAATCCCTTCTGTTTATTTTAGCAGGAGAAAGGAAGCTGAAAATTGTTAACACATCAAATTTTAATGCAAGCCAAGCTTAGGCTTATGTGCACATTTTGCGACTCTATAGTCTATAAGCTTCTATGAAGTTGTGTGTATTCTGTTTCGTGTCATCCCACAACAAAGGTAATTTCCCCAGCTTTGGTGACAGCCAAGTGTTGAAGATTTGGTGAAATGGGTAATAAATGTCAGTTACAAAATATCTAATCCCATTATTTCCGTCTTGTCTTACAACTTGTAATGCAAACCCGAGGAAGGGCTGATACTTGAACAATCTTGAATCCTCGCTTTCTCAAAAGATACAAGCGACAGTTGTATCCATACAAGACGAAAAAAGACGCGAAAAAATCACTTAATACTTTCTCGCCTTTGAAGTAAAAGTTCTTATCTTTCTAATCCATTACCTCGCTTTACAATTTCTTTTGGATGAAAGCGATAGGGAATGAATGCAATTTAATGCAACCACGAAACGCTGCTTTTGTCCAATGACTTTATTGCTTTATGCACTTTTTATGGCTTATTGTGTTGCACTTTAAGCTGTAATTTCAAAGAGGATGGAAAATGATTATGTTTTGCTACATGTCTCTTAAGATCCATATAATGTTCTGGTTATACGCCGTAATAAAAAATCGACTACCAAACTTACACGTGTGAAATAAAACATTAGCCTCAAGATGTCTTTTTCCGGAGAAAGTTCAATACGATGGAAAAAGTTTTTTTGAAAGAAAGCCAAGCCACAGCTTATTTAAATGTCAATCTACTCACGGCCATTTCTCAAATGAGGATTTAAATTTGAAATCGAACATCTAAAATTCAATTATTTACGGGAGTTTGAGCAGCGCTTAGGGTCCTGAACTTTAGTATACATAAATTACGCAGTGAGAAATCTTTCTCCTGTGTGCAAGTGTGAAAAATCGACATTCTCTTTTTTCCCATCTTCATTTCCGATACTTTATCCAGCTGCGACCGATCGCATCGGGTTTCAAACACAAAAGTTCTCAAGTCCACTCCATATAGGAAATGGCTCAAAAGTTGGTAAAAGTAAATCCTTCCAAAGCACACAAAATGATCAACTCAAAGGGGAAACCAAGTGTGAAATTTAGGATAACTTTTGCCGGACTGGATTTGTTTTTAAAAGGCGGATGTGGCCAGAAATCTCTCTTCTAGGGGAAAGTACAGATATTGACAAAGAGATAATGAAGTGACCAAATAAAATGAATGCGGGCTGCGTTCAATTCGTTGCCAGCTTTCACCAAATCGGTTCAATTAATCATGAAAGGGATTATTCTCATTATTCCCTTAAAATAAAAGTGCGTGTAATAATTCTTGACGGTGCGTGACCACTGTTAATCCTTAGAGAAGGAAACACATTTCAAAAATGTTAATTACAACTTTTCTCCCGATTGCTTTTTACACCGGTTAAAACTACAAACGTTGACATTGCATGCAAAGTAATGCAACTGTCTAAACACTTCCTCCATTAATGCACAATGTAATGTTAATTCTCGTGAATTATAATTATAGTTGGAAACTAATTTTTTGTTACGATACAATGCAATTATTGATGGAATGATTAAAACGATGCAGGTACAAAACTAACAAATGTTGAACTGAAGCAAATAAACACACTCATTATCTTTTCTAATTCCAACCACAAACACGATCAATTTGTTTAAATTTAGTTCAATCAAAGACAAATTTTATATGTACACAAGGAATACCCTTGATCTCAAGTGAAACTAAACAAGAGAAGGTTGAAGTTGAGGTTGGGCCGTGCATGTTCTTTATTTTGCTACGTGATTTTTTCAATCGAAAAATCGTTTCGGAACAAAGCACTTATTTGTCTCCAGAATAAATCCAAAGCCCACAATAAATACTGAGTTTGAGTTTGTCTCGCTTTGTTAGTCGTCTGTCTTGGCGTGACGTGACGTATTCCCGGATTATTGTATTATCTTGGAATGGGGTGGAAAAAATTGTCCAATTTGTCAAAGACAGCTATGTACGTGGGCCAATCCACTTTCAATTTTTTGATAACCAAAATAAATATGATGGTTTACAATTTGCCATATTTTGGTCATTTTATAGTATACTGTCACAAAAATCAGTGAAAAGTGAAAGCGGATAAATAAAACAGCGTGTACTTACCTGCAGCAGGAGAAAGCTTGGTCAGCACACAAAAACGCTGCTTCCACTGAAAATAAATTGGAAAATGCAATTATCATTATGGGACTAGTGTCTCTAATCTCATTTTAAGTACGTGGGTCATTACGCCATTTAATTACAATCAAGAACCCATCGCATCAAAATGTAATTGAAATGCATTTGATATTAAGATGATGAAATTAAAAATTACCCTCTTCCCATCCCTAAACTTTGCAGAGCCATCCACAATTATTACTTCGGGGGTTGCAAACTCATCATCCGCGCTTATCGACGTTTTGGACGAAGTTGTCGATTCACTCATCTTGGAAGTTGATTCAAGCTTGAGAAGTTTTGGTTTGGAGAGAAATCATGATTCCAGTCCACCTAAAATGTTTACGGAATAATAAATTAATTTATTCAAAAGAACTGTTTCCGACATATTTTGGTATTTGGAACAAAGTGATGCCATTTGGATTTTTTGGCAAGATTTAAATAAACCATCAAAAGTGAGCACCATGCTTTTATTTTATTGCTAATTTTACGGTTATGGCAAATCAATGAAATGATATACTTAGTTTGCATATAGAGAAATAAAACTTTCTTCTCTAAAAAAAACTATTTCAGCCAAACTTTTCAAAAGTTATGGTGAAAATGAACTTTTCTAAAACAAGAGATTTTCCAATACATTTTTTTCTTCCCAATTCATTCCAATTTAGTGGAAAAGTTGACAAAGAAAGGGTCAAACTTGTCTCGGATTTATTGGCCATTTATATTCTACTGGTATGAGCTCAACACATTTTGAGATTACTTGTTCATGATACAGACCACACACATTTCATATTAGCTACATACTTTCTCCAATTTCACCCAAAGTATTACACAACGTACTAAAACACACTTGTCACAAAGGATAAAAGTGAGTTAGGCCTAAGCTCTTAATTTTGGCCACAAGAGCAAAACTCTGCTGTTTCTTGATCTGAAAACTTTCTCCTGAAAAACAAACAAAAAGCTAGTTTCCATAAACTCAAACTAATTTAATGGAGAAACAATGTTAATTATTCATCCAAACTTTAATTGAAAATTAAACAAGGGGGCTGGAAATTATTTCTTGGTATAATTGCTATTGATGGATGTGGATTAGTCATCAAAAGATGGCTATTAGCATTAGCACTAGGAAATTTGGGGTTGCATTAATAAGGGTCGTCAGATAAGGAAATGGATCCATCTCCTCAATCCATTCGTTGTCTGTGTCATCGTATCGCTATGCTCCACTGACTCTGATTTTCAATCCCAGCTCAAATAGACATTAGACAAACAGTAATCATTTCATATGGAAGGAAATGCAGTTTGTCGGCTGCTTTTGAGAACGAGATTGACATTGCATTAGATGAAAGTGGGTAAAGTAACGGAAAGTGCACTTTACCAATAAAACTATGCAACCATTGAGAATGGAAAAACAAATTAATTTGAGCTTGGATGAGTGACATAAATTAAGGATTTGTGTTGAAATTACTCTGCTTTTCTCTTCCCATTTTGGAATAAAAGAAGCTTTTCAAATTTTAGCCGCATGCAGTGCAATTGATTAAGAAAAATCACATATCCAGCCAAGATTTGTGGCTTGTCGTTTCTCATTTGAATGTAGCATTTATTTTCCATCCAATTTCATGTCTTTACCTTTTCCCCTTGTGGGCAAAAGCAGGTACAATAAGACAACAACAAATGGCTCCTTTTTATCTCCCAAACTTTTCCTTTGGATTTGAATTGGATTACTACACAAACATTGAACATTTTAACTGAATTTCTACTTTTAACAAGTTTAGCCCCTTCGTGCTCCTTTCTGCACAAAATAAGATGGAGAACGTATATCCTACATAAAAATTACATGATGTCCATTCCAATCTCCAATTTCCAGTCCTGACCATTGGTCAGCATCAGGTAAGGAAAAGATGAAATCCACCCAAAGAAAACGAAAAGATGGGCTTCTATTTGGATGGATTTCTTTCCCGATGTTGGCAAAATGGGAAATGGGAATGGGGTCTCGGTGGAATTTTACGGGAAAGAGCCATTTCCTGTTTCTTCTTACAAGATAAGTTAACTGTGAAAAATGAGATCTTGTCCTCAATCCATCGATTGCACTGCAGCTTTTAAAACATATTTTGCTTCTACATTTTCTAAAAATGTAAAAATGGGGATGAGCTCCATAATGTATTCTTAATTAACAATTAAGTTTTCCCTTTCCTGCCATAAAAACCGCATTGATTCGACTGGAAGTAATCGTAATTGGTTTTTAAATTTGTAATTGTTTTACATAAAGTGCAGCCCGTTGCTACTTCATTGTCTTCGTTCGGTAATAACATTAGTTAGCTCTTATGTTCAGAAAATCTATTACTAATCCTGTAATTTCCCCAAAAAGAGGAGGGGGAATATTTGTTCTCGTTATTACCCATTGTGATAAAAAGGGAGGATTTATATTGTACATTTTTCGAGGGTAGATTATCCGTTAGTCATTACTTTTATTTATATAGTGTACTGCAATAGTGATACAAATTGCCAATTTATAGTAAGGACAAGAATTTACAAGTAAATTGAAATGCCTCGGACATTTTTCCCTTTCTGACTAATTAAAGAGGACAAGACAAAGCTTAAATTGCAAGTTGCAAGCTTGGCATTTTTTGGGATACACGAAATATTTGATTTACTTTTGTTCTTTACATTTTTTCTTGGAGTGAAAGCATTGCATTGCATTGCATTTGGAGAGTCAAAGTTCGGAAGGGAGATAAGGGATCCAATCCTGATTTATGACTTTATGTCCCTTCGCCACATAATTTTGGATGTTTGGCTGCTGGTGGATATTAAATAAATGTAATACGATATGATGAAAAATATGATTTATATCTAAGAAATACAAGATGTACTTTCTCCTTTGGAAAATGGGATGATATTAAAAAATTCTTGCTTCTGGAACAATTTGCTCATTAGATACTCTTTACAACAGGAAAGAATTTAAGGATGAAAAGAGTGACAGTCGTAAACTAAAATTTCATGTTTCAAAAGTGATGGCAGTCGATCAACACGCTTCTCCATAAAATATCAAAGTACTAAAACCTTATCAATCAGCATGTGTCCCAAAGATAGTATGCAAATAAAGATTTCATCTCCGATCCCAACTTGAATCTTGTTTTAGTAAACTAAGCGTGTGATTATTTCCTGGAGAGTGGATGAAGATGATAAAATTTAGTTTCAATTATTTCTCTCCAATTTAACAATTTCATCCAGATGAATTTTGGCTTTAACTTTCTCCTAAAATTAAAGCAGAAGCATGCTAACAAAATATGAAAAAATACCAGACGTTCTATTGTGATATAATATTCTTTACACTAGAGAATTGTGCCTGCATCTCATCAAGAAGTCACTTTAGGCACAATTTTTTCCACTTGTTCGCACACGCATTTTGTCCCTTATGCATTTAAATGCATCTCAATTCTATGCGTAAGGTCATACTTTTGGGATGAAAGATCTGCCAGCGGGTGTTGGTTTTACTTTTTCAACATAAAGTCAGCTAGAATTATCCACGCTGACTGACTGCCCTTGTCTTTGATAGTAATTGTCACCCTCCGACTTCATCTCGTTAGCCAACATCATGCAACCCAACTTTATGACTTCGTTTCAGCATCACGTATAAGTCCCCTCCCTATTTATTCCCTACTGATTACCCTTAAAATACAATACAACTAACACATGAAACACAATGCAGCCACCTTCAAGTGTCAACTGTCACAAAAGTCGAGTAGAAAAAAGCGTCCATTTTAGCACTCTCAAAAATTGCCAACTTAATTTAATCCTCAATTTTCATCAAACCAGAGAGAAGAAATTGGAAGACAGCAAATTTTGTTGGTTGTCACAAACACATCTTGCAAGTAATAAACGGAAATTGATTTTCGCTTCCTTTTAGGACATAAACATTGATTTTCCCTGAATATACTTCGGGGACCTTCAGCACCACATTATGAACTTTGAGTAGATTTTGCCACCCGCAAAAGAATTTCAGGAAGAACCAACAGACTAGATTAAAAGCTCCACAAAAGATTCGGGTTTAATCCAAAAACCTTTGAATTTCTTTGCTCAAAGTTCAATTTCCCATCCTTCCCAAGAATGCACTGAAGTTGAGTGTTAAGGAACTCCATTCATGTCACAATCAGTGTCAATGCCAATAACCACAAGAGGATTTTTAATGAATCCCTTTTAACTTGTAAAGGAAGCAATTGCTTTTTATATGCGTTTGTCAGCGTTTTCCAACCACACGAGTAAAACGAATGCATGCATTGATCAAACAAGTTTTCACACTTCAATTCATCAAGGATGTGTGTTATTGGCTGTATTAGAATATATTAAAAGTGGGAACCAAAATCACCCTTCAATTTTTGTCACTTGTTTGAAGAGGGAGTAAATTGCATCGCATGTTTTATTTTTTGAATCCACTCCGATTTGATTTCAATGCATCAAGCATTTCGGTTTATTACAAAGTAAATAATAATACGTTTGCTAAACCACAATGAATGGCCGAATGGGCAAACAAAGAAAGTAAAATGTTGAAAGTGCATTTTCCTTTCCCTTCAACTTTCATCAATCAAACTCATTGAATTGTATACAGCGGAATTGCATCGGCCAAGCTTTCAACGTTCAATGAATGAATCATACTCAAATTCAATGGTCATTAATTTTAGCTGACCTTTTTAATTTGACTTTTTTCAGATACTTGTATTGCATAAATACTTAGGTGGGGGAAAGTTATGTAGACTAAATTGGAATTTCTCCCCTTACATTCGTCCCTACGGGATATAAACAAGGAGGTTGGTGTTGGACTGTTATGATTACACTTCCATGTACCTGATCATTTCTCCTATTTCCTAGAAACTAATCCAATCTTAGATCCAAATGGAAAGTGTAGCCACATAGAAAAATGGAATGGACAGGGGGCCAAATCGATACAATAATTTATCGACTTCCGTGTTTATGAACATATAGATATTTAACTTATGCTCTGACTCATCTTCATAAAAGCAAAATATGTACCTGAGCTCAAACCAATTTAAGAACTTTCCCTTCTCAACATTTATCCATTTATGGCACTTCAAGTTTTTTAATGTCACTGTTTAACAAGTTTAATTTCTCTTGGGGAATTTAGAATTTGGACTTTCCCCAACACAATCACTCAACCTCAACTTTTGACTTTAGGAGAGTAATATTTTCAACATCATGCACTTTCAACCTTTGTCCCCTGTATTTTAACCCTTCTACATTTATGGGGCTAATGGCTGGTGAATTAGCTCATACCTCTTTGTCACTTGCGAGAAAGTCTACGCTATTGGCACTAATTAGCGGTTGGAGAAAGTTGGCGTGAGTTGAAACTAAATGCTCTCCGAAGGCACGCTTCTTAATTCTTACTCTTAGCTCTGTGGCTTTCTTTAAGTGAAAGTGATCTCTAGAACATTTATCGAATTTACATTAACTACTACATGTTCAAAAAATATGAAAAGAGCTTTGGGCTTACATTTTCAGTTTCCTCTTTAATATCCGAGTCAGCTGTGCTTTGTTCTCCGAAAGGGTTAAAAACCGAGGAGATTGTGAATGAATTTCAAATCCACTTTCATCCAATACAAAATGCATGCGTTTACTCACTTTGAGAATTTGACAATGACATTCGTCAGTGTGCTACACAAACTGAAATGTTCAGTTTTATGTGGTAGAGAAAGAGGGTGAGCGTGGAAGTGGTTGCTTCGGGCTCGATGGAAGGACTGAAGAGTGAAAACCGATCCGAATCCTATCTTACAGAACAAAACCCGGGTTTTGTATTTACTACTCTAACGCACTTGCAACACGCACTACCAACAAACCAAGTTCAAAACTTTGTATTTGAAAAATGCTTACGATTTTTCATAATCCATGCGAAAAGGTTGGTAATCTGCACAGTTCCAAGGTGTACAGAAAAAGATGAAAGTAAAAGAAGAAGAAAAAATAGAGGACATCGTACATCTTCATAAAAGTTGGCTAACGACTTTCACTTCTAAATTACACCTATTTACAAACTCCTGCCTTCCTTTTCTTATTGTGCTCCTTTTGAAAGATTTAGGAACTTGTTCTGAACTCCGACACGGAAGAAGGGACAAGGAAGCAGCCTGTTGGATGGCCATTTACTTTCTCCGCAACAAGGACGCGTAATAATACCTTGGGGCATGTGACATAAATATTGTAAGACGACCAACTACGTAAAAGTACGCACTGCCCAACTAATAATATTATCACCCCAATGCAATGCAATGCATTGGGCTCCGTGTCTTGTATCAATTTACCTCAACAACATTTTTGAGCAATCAGCAAAACTGTCATATCTCATGTGCGGTTGCACTTGCTAACAAAAACATTCACTTAAATGGACAAAGTTTACATGATTTCACTCATCCTAAAAACAACAAAATAAAGTGAAAGCGGGCTCGACTTTCCCTTTTACTTACATGCGCTGAAATAAAATGGAACTTTTATACGAAACAGAGATAGACGAAGATAATTTGACGTGGCAAAATTACATTTTGTCCCTTACTCACCTTTAGAAGATAAGCGTGTGACAGAATCAACTTTTATCTCCTGGTTTTACAACAAAATTTGAGCAATTGCATTATCCCCCAACTGCATTTTTAGCCCTCATTGCTCATCATCGTCCCTTGCTAGCAATTTGGCTAGAGAAAGAAACTTCAACTTTGCCGTTGGACTTTTAAGTTAATTTTGCTTTATGTGAAATTTGAAGGCGAGTTTTACAGAGGAAAAACTTTTTTCATTCTGTAAGTAAACTTGCTCCATGTGTATATATATATGTACATACATATTGTTGTTGCTTCAAGATAAAAACATCTTCCTTTCCTTTCGGAATTTTTTATTTAGTGTAGAAAAAAGTGAGGAGAATACAAAAACTTTCATTTATTGTACAGCCCATGAAATGAAGATGATATTGCTTCTTTTTGCTCTTATTTATCGCATTTTACTTTTACTACGTGTTTTAGTTCTAATAATTCTGTAAAGTTATTTTTTTAAGAGTGAAAGTTGTCAACTTTTTCTGGGACCGAGTGTGATTGTAATTACATGCAAAAGGGTGCATTTTTATAAATATTAAAATTTTGTTATTTATCTGTAATGCAAAATCTTTTCCACACCATATAACAAAAGAGGAAAAGATTTATTGATCATTTTTGTAAAAAAGTCTCGAAATAAAAGGTTGTAAACGGAACACACGCCTTCCCTTTTTCATTCAATCGTCGTAGTTTTAAAGGAACAATGGATGGAAATATTGACTCGCTGCAGAAAAGTGCAGATGCAGTTTAGTGTGGAAAAAGAAAAAAGAGTTTCTGTGATAATAAATGGGTTCTTCCCCTCCTCGGACCTGCCCTTGGAAGATGTGATCTAGATCTCAATAAATTATCATGTTCTACCAAAGAAATCATCCGAAATGGACAAAATGTCAATGGGAATGGGCAACTCATTACCAGAGACGCATTTTCTCGTTAAATCTCATCACTATTAAAGTATTATGTGATCACCTTTCCGGGAAAGGCTTTCCCCACATTCTAAAGAATGTCATGTGTCATCATCACCATTACAATTTGATCGAAATAAAACCAACTTTTGTTCAATGCTTGAAATATGGGTCCCTGAATTATCATAATTTTGTAATATGCCAACAATATTTTATGGAGACAGTTTCAAGATGTTGAGTACATATTATTATTATGGGGGTGGAATTGGAGCGTCTACAAGTAAAGTACAAGATATGCACTTGGGTAATATCACGAGGGGAAAGTGAACAATGTTCACTTGTCACTTTCTAAACTCGATATCAAATAAAATTCAAGATTCAAATTGAACACGAATTCCCGTGCCACAAAAATTATTCTTAAAATTTTACTTTCTCCATTATTATCCTTTTGAAATAAAAAATTGTCGCAGCTGCTTTCTCCATCCTTTGTTTAAAATTTATACAAAGAGAGTTGACAGGGCTGGCAAATAAAAGAAGTTTATGCAGGAAGAGAACCGCAGCAATGAGAACTTAAGTCTAAATTATGTTCATGAAATGCACATTGAAGAAGTGTCTCGAGCAAAGTAACGAATGCTTTCACTTTCATCTTTTCCAGTTACATTCCATGTTTATTCTGCATTTTATGTACTACCTTTTACTATCCCATTTCTACGATGCAATGGCCACGTAAATTACCTCTCCTTTCATAACTGTCTATTTAATTATGCTGTCTTCTCTTCCCATAATTTAAGGTCATCTACAACGTTTTCTGATTTGAAATTCAGTTCGGAAAACCAAACCAAAATCAACTTTTTTAAGACGGGATGCATCTTATCAAACTTTTCGAGTAAATCTTGGAGTGTTCCGCCCTCAGGCCACCACAACAAAAGTTGTTTAATGATTTATAAGACGGGGCTCATCCCACCAATTTATTTCTCCGCTTCCTGTCTATCTATTAACAGAGTTTTACGTCTGCTTGATGATCTTGATCTTGGCTCTGAGCATCTAAAAAGCCGGATGAGATTTCTTCTTCTGGATGAGAAGGGAATTCATCAGCCAAATTAATTGAAGCTGGGAGTGCATACCAAACTTTGCTGATGATGACCATTTATTTCTCTGCAGAATGAATGAGAAGAATTCAAAAGCACAACTACTTCAAACAAATTCCAATAAACACCAACTTTCTCTTCTTCCTTTCACTTCAATTAATCCAAACAATGCGAACAAGGTGAAAGGAGTTGTATTGAAGGATTATGTAGATCCACCCTTTATTTTAAAGCTGGTAAATAATTTGGCTAAAGATGCATTAGAAAAAAATAATTAAGACATTTTAAAAATGTTACAAGTCGAAAAGAAACTTGGAAAGCCTTTCTTTTAGCAGTGTGAACCAGGCATTAAATTTCAGATACGACAATGATAATGACGCCCATCCACTTTGGTCCAGTCAACGTCCACGTCCACGACACGTGGGCTTTTCAATAAGAAGTTGAAACTGTTTCCACGATAAGATGGATATGGGAAAGTCATTTGAGAGTTGGGGAATGGTCATGGCATGCTATATTATGGTGGCGGAAATTACCGATTGAAATAAATTTAATGGACACTAACCCAAGTTTAAAATTAGACTCTTGGTTTGTGATACAATAAATGGAACTTTCACTCAGACTTTCTTCATGCAACATGAAACGTTTATGGCCTTTCGCCCACCAATTTTGTTTTCTCTTAAAATGCTGAGTAAATTGCGGAAATATTTTACTCGTTTAGCGAATTTCATGAAATAAGGAGTTACTGCTTCCTCTAATCTAATCATACGTTGGTTTACCATTGCATGGGAGAAATTTTCTAACTTTACGATCTGCATAGATTTCAGTATTTTAGTTTTACAGCCATGCCCTAATATAAGTATTGTATATCTCAAAAGTAGATAATTCCAGGCTGTAAATCCTAAGTGCAAAATTCACTCATCCCCTCATTTGGACTAATACCCTCATTTCGTATTCAGCAAAGGAATTTCTAGAGCATCAAAAATCTATTTTAGAGGAATTTTCATTTTCATGGATTAGCTATACGTAGACACGTGGAAAGAAGGAGATGCCATTAGCAAAGAATGCAAAGATCACAAAGTTTTAGCACAGAAGAGTTCATAAAAATTCTTCCACTTTCACTTTCGGCAAATGAACTTGCCTAAACTATGTATTTTAACCCTAAACTAAAACTTTTGCAAAACTTGGAGCAATTATGCTCAAAATCTTCGCATCACGCAAACTGTCGATCAAAACACTTTTAATAGCAAGTACCTAAATCAAACTTTTATTAAACTTTATTTCATTTGCATGCAGGTAATTGGACTACAAGCGATATTTAGCGCTGCATATTTCCTAATTTTTTTTTATACAAGTATTAATTACTCGGTAATTAAACCATTACAACAATCCTTCTTAATGCTGTATAAAAGTGCTTAAAAAACTCGTAAAACTTTTGTTTGGGAGTGAAAGTAAAGGTGAAACTTGCAAGATGCAGTTGGACAAGAGAAAGGAGGACAAATTACAGGAATTACACTTTCTCTCTCAAAGTAGCAATTCATGTTTCCTTATTACCTCCATTTGGCCAGCCACCAGAAAGCAAAATAAATCTCAGCCATTTCCATTACATACGGATCTTATAATCAACAAATATTCGTTGAATTCCTGATGGAGCTAATATTTATTTTTGGTGATGAAAGGGATTGAGATTGAATCGAACTCTAAGCTCCCCTTCGATAAATTATCATTCTCTTCTTGTCCTTTGGTCACAGTTGCAAGAAAGAAGAATGTAAAATGCCCCCTCCAAATATTTCTCAACATTTCATTTTATTGCATTTAATACCAATAAAATCCTCAGCTCACGCTTTCATCTAAAACTAACCCAAAATATGTGATCTGACTGATGTCACATATTATACTTTCTCTCTTGCAATAAAAGCGTCAAATTCCGTTGTATTCTTTCCCCAAAGATCATTATCTAAAACCCAAACCCCCTTGAAGAGGAGCTCCTGCAGTTTCCCAAATAATCCACTCCACTTCTAAATAAGAGATAATGCTTTCACCCCAACTTCTAAGCAAAGTCAAAATTTTCTTAACGAGATTTAAAACCAACCCCTGCTCTTCTTCCTTCCTCTTCATCTTCTAATAGTTTCTTTGTGAGAGCATAATGTGACAAGATGGAATAAAATAGATGCACCCCTTGAACAGGGGTTGCATTCTTTTATATGAATCAAGGGAGGAAACGAAAACCGCTTCGTTTCCCACATTATGAATCTTTAACACGATTTTAAACTTCAAAGGGATGAAGGAAATGGACAGCAATCCACTTTCTTTAGAAGGGTGGATCAAAATGCGATTTCTTTAATGAAATCATGGAAAAAGAACTCAATGGGGTTGCTTACATTAAGGAATTTTCACCTTTTTCAATGCATTTTTATTGTAGCTTTGATTTTGAAGATATGTTGTTCATAAAAATATCGTCAGTCTCACAAACAACAGGGATAAATTTTTCAATCCATTCCACATCACTTAAAAAATCGGATTGACCCTTGGATCCTTGACCCATTTCTATTAGAGAATTGATGACTTTGATTTCGTTCTTCAGAGTTTTGACTATGCATCTTTCTTCTGTTGGCGATGTCATTGGCAAAACTGATAATCCCTTTAGTCCCTGATCTTTCTCTTGTTTTCTTTCTTTAGTTAACCAGATTTTAAATAATCTTAAAAATATTTGGAATTGATGTACAGATCTATCGAAAATATAAAATGATTTTATATTATAAATATTCTTAAAATCTATTAATGTTAGTTTTACCTTGCGGATGCGACACATCGAATAGTGTTAATATTTCTACAACTTTTCTCAATTTTAAAAGTCATTCCCCAAAAAGTCGACAACGGATTTTTTGTAAGAGAGAGGATTTCTACTGTTGAATCAATATCAACGGGTTCTAAAACAATTTAAAGATATTGATATCATTGATATCAATGATTTGATAATTATATGAAACGTTATATTGTACAAGTGTACAACATACCACTGAAAATCTTTTCAAAACCAAAAGGAGTCAAAAACTTTTCAATAGCCCGATGTGGATTTCTGTCTCCTTGCGCTAGAAGACGATTCATCTTGAAGTGCTCGGAATAAGTAGAAATTGCAGTCAAAATACTTTTCTGGTGAATCTGGAAAATGCTGTCTAAAAAAATCAATGAGTTATTTTAGTTTATAATTTATTTTCTAAGAATTTGATATTTTTACCATTTTGTTGAACATTATTTAGATTATTGCAATCCACAGGGATTTTTCGTGACCACAATTGATTTCCATTTAATATCACTGATACAATTAGTCGAAATTTATTGTCCATTCCCAGAAAATTAAGGGGTTGTTGGAATGTAGCTGCAATTAATCAAATAAAAAATCATTGATTAGTTTTACTAATAGAAATGCTTCTAATTCACCAGTTAAAAGAACCTGACAGCCAGGTTGAACTTTTGATTGCTTTGAAGTGTCAAATGTGTCTTGATATGGAATTCCTTCGCTAACATTTCTATTTTTCACAGCTTCAACTTTGACATCCAACAACGTGGATTTTACAGAATACTGAAAAACTCTGCAAGGTTTATCCAACACATCAATTTCTTGAGGAATTATGTTCAACAGTAGACTAGGAATGTTCTGGGCTCTGAAACATTCAAAAATTAGCATCTCTTATTCAGAAACTATTGTTTTTATTCATACATTGTCGAAATATTGATTAGCGTCATCCCATAAACTAATTCATCCAGCACGGGAACAAGAAAAACTGAAGATTCAATCAATTTAAACACATCTTTGCTTTTTGGATGGACAGAGACGTTCAACTCGGACGTGTCCATTGGAATGGGCGCAGAATCCATTTCTCGCGATTTCCTATTCTTCTGAGACGCTGTGGTTTTTCCCCCTCCCGTCCTTTTCCCCACAATTGGACCCTGACCCTGACCTAAATTATTGGATGTCTCAACATCTTGTGGGAGTGGCAGCAAAGTTGCCTCTTCCTAAATACAGAAAACATGTAAAATAACAATATTTATCCGAAAATAGTTTAATGATTACAATTAAGCCGTCGCTTTTTAAAGATGCCAAAATCGCCGATATCTGATCTTCCAGGTCTTGTACATCTTTTAAAGTTGATTTAATTGCTTCTTCCATGATTTATTTACACTTTTACCAAAGTTTTAACAACAAAGAACAGCCGATTCCCGCAAGCTTACAGAAATCTCAAACAAAAAACGTTTATGGGTAGCCAAAAGATGCTAAAGAAATTTCCCAGCAGATTTTAAATTTTGATTACACCCTTTATTAACTATAAACTGCAACAATTAATTTTGCATTTGCCTATTTAAATTGCTTAAATTCATGAGCTAGTGGCAAGTTTAAGAAAAGCTTCGGAAATCAGAAAGGGGGCAAAGGCTGGGGCATTTTTCTGAAGCAATTCGTTAAAATTTGGTTCATACTTCAAAAACTTCATGTTGCGAATGATAAAACGGTAGACAAACTCCCTGACGGCGGGGTCTGCGCCATAAAGATGCGTCAACACCAAAACAGAGCCAACTGAGGTCACATTCAACGTTTCGCATAGTTTGCCAAACGCCAGGTCCTTGAGTTCCTTAACTTGATACTTTTCGCAGGCGTGGATTAATTGCGCAACTCGCTCCGTCGCGCCCCAGTCCCAACTTGGAAGAATTTTGGAGACATACATGTAGTTTAGGAGGACTTCAAGTGTTCCAGGCTCAAGATCTTGAATTTCCACAAAGTTTGTTTGAGCTTCGGTCATTGAGGTCGTAAACATTGTGGCGAATACGGGGCTTGCGGCTAAAAATGTGGAAAAATAATTTAAGCGTTTAGAAAACATACAATCTTAAGATGCCCCAAATCTTAATTTGACCGCACCCACTGAATGGGTGGTTCTATAAGAATACCCAAACTTGTATTAAGCTTTGTGGGACATGAACTATATATTCAAAACTTGAAATTACCCGAAATGATGCATTTATGGACTGAAAAAGAGCGTCCACCGCAAGAAATTGTGACATCCGTAAATTCCTTGCTACCCCAAAGTGTTTCTAAAACTTGAGGCGATTCCCCTGTCGATTTTGGCGAATAGTTGGCAACGACGCCAGACTCCTCCTGACCTTTGACCTTCAACCCCCCATCAAAATGTTCTACGGCGTGGGTTAGTTCGGAAAATAGATAGAGATCTACGCGAATGACAAGCTTTTCTTGTTCCCCTTCATCCAATATATAGGTATTCGAGTGTGGGTCAAAAAGATCAGAAATTCTGAGAAATTCTTCTTCACCCCAAGACTGTCCAGGGATGATGTTGATTATTGTCTTGTTTTCTACAAAGCAAGGAAATGGTTATTATATAAAGAAATTACTAAAATTGTTTAAATTCAGTTTCAGTTCTTACCAATTTTTCGCACGACAGTTCCATCGGAAGCCAGAACGCTAAAGTTGTATTTGAAATAAATCCCATTTCCTTGATAATCGTCGAAAGAATGATTGTGATGTGGCCGTCGATTAGTTCCACTTTCGCCCTCAATGTCGTAAAGATGAAGAAAGAGTCCTAAGAACTCCCCACTCGTTTTGTACACTGAGAGTCCCCAATTTGAGCGGTTTTGGTCGTGATCCCCTGCGTCAAAGGAGAGAGAGTTCATGTAGTCAATGTCCAACATGGCCTTGTACTCGTGGGGCTCGGATGGCTCCTGATCTGCAATGTCTAAAACATAGCCGACAAAAGGATTGGTGTGGGGTCGTCCTACTGCCACTGACATGTGCATGATTTCCCAAATCACGGTCTTGTGATCCCACCCGAATCGAGAAGAAATTTTGTCCACATTTGCAGCCCCATAAAGTCCCAGTTTTGAGCACAGGTCGGTTTCATTAAGGCCTGTGGACGAAGATGAAGATTTGGAGACAACGGGTGCCATTGAGGATGTTGGAAAGAAAATTAGAACCTGGGTCATTTGATTTTCTTGAATGGATATCGATTGCAGAAATCATGATCTAAATCATGACAACATAACGAAAAGTGCTGCGACTTTATGGCGCCTGCGATCTTGTCGATTTTGATCACAAACATTAAAATAAACTTTTACAAACATTAAAATGGCAAACCCCATTATAATTCTTGTTTTGGTTTTATTCAACACTATTCCCAGCTCAAAGTCATGTGTCACCAAACTTGGAGAGATCTTTGAATCTCACTCCAAATCCGACGAATCGGACGAAGTGGTCACCGACCTGACCTTCTCTCGAAGCATTTACTTGGAGGAACCACTCTATTATAAAGACTCCATTTCGGAATTCTTAAAGCTTTGCAAGAATGTTGAGAAACCCTTAAAAGACTATGTACAATAATTAAAATACAATTAAATTATTAAGATATGATTAGCTTTAAATTTATTCACTTCAATTTCGCAGGTAAAAGAAAAAAGTAATCAAAACAAGGCGTCTGATTGTACGCATCCCCCGGACCCAGGCGCAAGTAATCCCGTACTTCACAGTTACACTCTAATCGAACTCTACTTGCTGAAAGAAGCCCAAGAAAAACTGATACTTCAAAGAAAAACGATTAGATCAGTCCCAAGAGCGGTTATCTCCCTCATCCTCTTCCTTATCCCCCTCGGCATGGCCATCTTCCTCATTTGCAAAAGTCACTTTTACATCGGAGACCTTCCGCTCATTGGGAAATTCTTTATACCTAGAAAAAATCAGACTGAAGGGGTCAAGTACAAGTTGTTCATGTGGATGGAATTTCTCACTCTTTCGGGTGATCATCCTACTCTGAGAAATATGGGGGGACATGGGGCCATCCATTGGTTCAAGTACAACAAGGATGATGAGGTTTTGGACCCTGCAAAAATCAAAATAGAGGAGGGGTCCACGCGATTCCAATTGCGAAAACGGATGGCATCCTTTCAAATGGCAGGGGGAGATGGCAATGATGGAAATAAGCCAAATAGTAAGAAAAAAGGCTGGGATTTTGTGAGTGACAATCCGCGACATGTGTCGCATGGGCATGGGGCTTCAGAACCCAAAGTGGAAAGCGGGGACAAGAAACATACCACAGCTTCTACAAAAGAGAGCGTGGCTTCCAATGCTTCCGACAAAAATGAAAAAGATGTTTCATCAGATAAGAAGGATGAGAAGGAGTTGGACGGGGCAGGAGGTGACGAAGTGGCGTTGGACAAAGTGTCCACAACGGCCACAGCCACGCAAAGCGCAGCAGAAGTTGCAAAAATCCCTCCTGAACTTGGTCTTGAAGATGAAGCAGAGTCTCGAGCAACTTTGTCTACTTTTAATACATTAGATCCTTAGATATTTATAGGAAAAATTGATGATTTTTATGAGAATAAACTATTTTTTGAAGTATGGAAGTGGATACCGTTTTTGAGGACAAAGCTATCGTTTGTGAGACAAAGGAGCGGCATCGCTTGAATAATTTTAGTTGGCCATTTGCATTTCGAGAAAGAAAAACAAAAGATTGATTATGAAAGTAGAGCAGTTGTTTAGCATTAAAAGTTATAGTTAATTGTTTAAAGAAACTAAAAGTGCTACACTTTACAGCCCCTAAATTATTAAAGGACACAAATTGACAATTTTGAAACTAGAAAATTAAGGTAAACAAAACAATTTTTAGTTAATTGTTAATACTCCCAACGATTTATTTATTAAATGATTTTAACCATTTGCCAAAGTAGCTGGAAATTAGAACAAAGAAAATCCCAGATTAAATGACGCATAAATTAACTATTTATTTACTCACGTAGCCTGTTTTTGTATGTCCATTTTTTAACTATTGCGTGTTAATTAGCTTCAACTATTTAACAGTTAAATAGGTTAATCCACCATCCAACAGCAGTTAAATCCAATTCTAGCTATATTTTAGATGAGCCCTTATGAATCAAGGGCTCAATTCCCCTTTCTGCTATTAAATTGACGTTAATTTAATTAATATTGCGCAACATGTATTCCAAACCACAGTTGTAACTGTAATTTCCATTCAAAACAATTTTTTACCACATATAACTTATTGCAGTACATTTCAAAGCATTTAAAGTCATGTGAAGTATTGATCTTTAACTTTAACCTTGTTGCGTTAAGAAATAAGAAGAGTTTGTATTATGGCAGTGTTATATTTATATTACGTGATGTGATTCATAATGAGCCAGAGATAAACTCCATTTAATTTTGCAGCCTTGCCACTGAAATCAATTTAGTTTAAATGTTCTTCTCCAGTTTATGAATTTCCGGTGACCTAATCTGAAAAATATTGTTTCCAGCAAAAGAAACCACAAACGATGAAGAAAAGCAAGAACAAAGATACAGAGCAAGCTGGAAATAATTAATTGGCGTGATAATATTCTTAAAACTGAGCTCTGTGATTAGTGAAAATGTGCATTTCGTCAATGATATCAAGGGCCCTTTTAACGACGGCTGCCGTAGTGTCTCTGCTGGTCGTCTCTCCCTCTTCCGCAACGATCTCCGTAATCTCTGAACTGACAAATGGCACGCTTGCCACAATTAATGATCTGCCAGCGCGCTTTATCCCCGAAAGGTTCTCTTATTATGGGATTCAGGTACTTGAAGATATTAAATGATTAAATAAACAATATCCACAAGTTTTCTTTTATTTTTTCAGGGTTACTTAGCGTATGCAAATCCACCCACAGCATGTACAAGAGTAGCCCCACCTCCAAACTTTCCGGGAACAGAGTATCCCATAAATTGGATACTTCTCGTGAAACGAAGCCCAGATTGTCATTTTCAAACAAAGATTGAAAACGCCCAGAATGCGGGATACACAGCCGTCATAATACACAATGTTGGAAGTAACTCCAGTGAGATAATGGGAGTTGAGGATCCTTCAAAAATTATCATTTATGCAACGTTTATAGGGGAATATGATGGAAAAGTCTTGAGGAATTACACTTATCCTAGCCAGTGAGTGGTGTTTTTTTTTTAAAAAAAAATAATTACTTATCTCTAAATGGAATTTTCTATATTTGCAGAGCATACATAAGAATACAAGACGATTTTTCAATCAATGGATATCTGCTCCCTTTCAGCATCGTTGTTGGACTCTGTTTTCTCGTTATGATAATCTTTATGGCAAGATTGGCAAGAATTTTTTCGCAATTTAAACCTTTGTTTCTCATCTATCTATCTGTGTTGTATAATTTTCCAATTTCGCACTTTCCATACTTTGCTGTGCTCCCTAAACTAATTTATTTTCTGGGTTCTATTCTAATTCCAGTTGTGGCAACAGGTCGTTCGTTGGATAAGAGAAAGGCGGAGATCGCGAAGAAGAAAATTGCCAGCATCTGCCCTGAAAAAACTCCCCACTCAAAAATGGACAAAGGGTGATCATTGGGAAACTTGTGCAGTTTGTCTTGATGATTTTGTGGAACAAGACAAAATTAGAGTTCTGCCCTGCTCTCATGGTATGCAAACTGAAAAACTCTTAACCCAGAGCAATTAAATTACTGCCCAGTTAATTATATAGGCTTCCATCAAAAATGCATTGATCCATGGCTCACAAAGGGACGGAGAGTTTGTCCAATTTGCAAACGAAAAGTAATAGTTGCAGATGAACGATTCCAAGATTCAGATTCCGACACGGAAGACGAAACGGCCCCACTCCTCGGAACCTCTTCCTCCGTTCCTCAAAATGCAGCAACTGGAGAAGAAACTTTTGTCCAAGGGGAAACTTCCGTAAAAAATTTAATTTCTCTAAAAAAATAATATGTTGTTAATTAATTATTTTTAATTTTGTAGGAGCAACCAAGCGGAAGTCAAACTGCCGTAGCTAGCTCATCATCATCAACATCTCATAGTCATCATCAAATCCTTCCTCAAGTGCATAGTTCTAGGGGAAGATATTTTTTCCCCAAACTTTCTAATATTCTTCAAAGAAGGGCAAATCAAAGAAATGCAGAATCATCGGACTCATCCCCTGGAGCTAGTCCCAGCCATAGGAATCAAGTGTTAGCCGAAGTCCATCATTCTAGTGAAGTGTTGCGAGCAAGATTAAGCGATAGTTTGCCCTCAAACTCAAGGGATAATGCGATCTTTGTCTCCGAAGATCCAGAAGTAATTGACGATGTCAATTGCGCTTCTTCCAGTGTCCCCACTTCCACTTGGTATAATGAACTATCTAGTCAGAGTAATGAGGATAACAATGCAGAATCAAATAATTCAGTAGTAGCTTAGATAAAATATAGATCCCGAAAAACGGTAGGACTTAGGTGAGGTGCAATTAAAAGTTTAAAATAAGATTTTTATGTGAAAACTGCAGAAA
>JAQIXN010000108.1:0-67194 GCA_034698145.1 Proisotoma minuta | reverse complement strand
TGAGACGTTAATAATTAGTCATCTCTACGTAAAAGTTTAACGCTTACAATGTATAAAAAAGGATTTATGTGAGTGCGTTGGTTTTAATATTCACCGGATTATCTCTTGCGATTGTTGTGGATGAATACTATTGATGATGACTTTATTATAAAAAGGGGCGGGTGCGTTGGGGTGTGGCATTTTCTTTTCTGCATCTGACTTGATCTATTGCACAGTTGAATTTGATTGCAGAAGAGTTGTCGGCTTAAAATTAATTTGGCAGCAGTATTCATCAACCGAGATCCAAAATTTACTTTTTTGGCATTTTTTAGTTAAATAAAACAGTTCAAGTTGAAAGCCCTGTTTTTCTTTTTAAAGTAAAACTTTTTTGTTTAAAAAAAAGAAGACATTAATCAAAGAGTCAACTAGTTGAAACAAAGCTCATCAATTAAAAATATTCGTTAACAAGGAATAATGGGGAAAATAATATTGTACTGGCACGTTTATAACTAAATTTTTCGTCTAAAATCAAAACTTCCCGTTTTTGGAAGACTTCTTCGGGTTTCTTCCGGATAAAATTTTATCCCTTCTATTGCGTATATACTCGTTTCTACAAATAATTTACAAATTAATTATTTCAATTAATTAATTAAATTTGGAGCATACCATGAGGTAATTCATAAATTTTTGAGGGAAGATCAGAGAAAAATCGGTGTCTCAAAGCTTCATCAGCTTCCAGTCTTTTACACGGATCCAACTATCAAAGGGAAAAGTTTTTTAATTAGTAAATTGGCATTTGCTTTGGTCTTGTATTTATTTGCCATGTATTTATTTACCTGAAGGAAGGCAGAGGCAAGGGACTCGGCGTGAGAGACATCATACAATCGAGGGAATGCCAGCCCCAACTTTTGTGTTTTGTAAAGCCTCTTCACCTCTGCGTTGTAATATGACAACTGAGTCACCCCTTCAATCCAATTACGCAAATTAGTTTTAAAATAAAATAAAACATTTATTATAAATTAGAATCTCACCCTCCCACGTCTTTTCAGTGGGTGTGCCCAGGATCCTAAAAATTTTATCCAGTTGGTCAGAAACATCACGAACCCCTGGGAATACGGGAGCCCCCGTCAACATTTCGACAAAGATGCAGCCAACCCCCCATGTGTCCAGACTGGTAGAATAGTCAGTGGAGCCCAAAAGGACGTCTGGGGGACGATACCATAGTGTCACCACTTCATGGGAATACGTGTGACTTGGCACTGATTTGGCTCGAGCCAGACCTATTTTTAACCACAAATTTAGAATACTACAAGTAAACTCAACCAATTTTCAGTAGATACCAAAATCTGCAAGCTTGAGCTCTCCTCCCTGACTGAGAAGAAGATTTTGGGGCTTGACATCACGATGGAGGATTCTTCTCCTGTGGCAAAAAGCCAGGCCACGGAGCAATTGGAAAAGGAATAATTTCACATTACGAGGGTTGAGACCTCCAGGGTGTCTCTCCAAATATTGTGAGAGATCCGTGTGCTGTAAAACAAAACAAGGAACAACATGAAAACGGAAATAGCTCCCCATGCAACCCAAACTTACGAGATATTCAAAGACAAAGGTGAGAGTGGATCTGGTGTGTACGATATCATGGAGTATCACTATATTTGCGTGTTTCAGGTCCTTTAGCAGAGAGGCTTCTCTTATGGCCGTGAACGGAGTCCCTTCTTCCTCCTGCAGACGAATCTCTTTGAGGGCCACCACTTGGTTGGTTAGACTGCGAGAAAGAGCAACAAGAAATTATATATCAGTGTGAAATTCCCCCCGGGGGAAACTAATCCCCTGGACATAACATAAGGTAAAGTAATCCCTTCACACATGAGCCCCCTTCCTTAGTGTATGAAGAAGAAGCGGAAGAGGAGTGGAGTGGAAGGAGATAAGGGGAAGATGAAAGGAGCTAAATCGGGACTGTCAGTGATTGATTTCCTCATGACAGGAAAAATTCCAAAAGAGCTCTATTAGGGATATTTAGGAAACATGAAAGAGTAAATTAGCATTCAAAATATTGAGAGAGTTCACCACAGCCAATTAGTAGTCTACAGACGGATTAATTTAACACAAACAAATCATGAGAGAGGGAACTTTGGGTAGAGGCCAGTTGAGGGAGAAAACCACAACAAAGGGATTTGTTGGATGACGCAGGTAGAAGTAGTTTTTGGGTCTTAAATACCAATAAAATAAAGTCTCACTTTCTCCAAACTTTCTCCTCTGCTTTGCATATTCTACTACATACATATAAGTATAGTTCGCAGGTGGAAAGGTTGCCAATTACATCACAATTTATAGCCCCCACAACTCCAATTTCTCTGTCAAAGGAAATCATTTCTTCCATTTGCAAAAGATATTCGTGGAGGGGAGATCTTTTTAAAGGATATGACAAAAGAAGAGACATTTATTCACTCATTTACCATTTCAATGGGCCGTCGTAATTGATTTCCTTCCCTACCAACCGCAATTTCAAAGCCAGCCGAATTGTCATCAAATACTAAAACGCTTCTTTTGACTCCATTTTAATTTTGAAGGGTGGAGTTTAATGGGTTGAGATAAGAATAAAAATCCTCATTACAAATGCATTAGGACTAAGTAGATGGAACTTTGTTTCTTATGCAGAGATTACAGAGAAGGTAAAGAGCATTAGACTTTAATCAAGTGTCAAAGTTGTCATTATTCCCCGGGGGGATTACTGAACCACACCCACTATTGGGGGAGGTGACAAGTGGACAGAGATTTATGCGCCTCCATTTTTCCTCATAACTAATTATAGAATGTATGGATGGAGATTTATGGGGAAAACATCTTTCTTGGGTAATCCCAAAGCAAACTATTGGAAGGGAAGCTTATAGCATCTGCATAAATTTCCATGTCCAAATCCAATGTGAAGGAAAGTAGACACGTCTTTGAGTCGTAGCTCTGCATTTTGCTCCCTAATTGTGTGTAATACTCACTTGCTGTATCCCTTGAAGACGGTGGCGTAAGAGCCTTCTCCAAGCTGCTCCAATTTTATATAAGCCTCAGTTTTCCCAAAAGGAGAGTCACCCTGCAAGAAAAAATACAAATTATATTATTATTATAGTCGTCAAGCATAAACATTTTGCTGTTGGCAAATTGTTGTGTCATCCCAGATTAAGTAATGTCATCATATAAATAGAGGAGGTTGTCGTGTCCCGAGAAGAAGAAAGTAAATTAAAGGCTGCTCCCAAGAGACGGGGCTATAACTGGATTAGGCCACAGGACGCACTTAGCGAGTAATAGGGAAAATTAGGTCAGAGGCCAAAATATTATTGAGAATTTGAGATATACAAAAGGAAATATTATTATTGAAGAGAGCGTGGGAATTTAAGGGATGGACAAACAAGAGAGGGATATGGTAAAGTTTCCTCCTTCTACATGAGAAATCACTTTCTCCAATCAAAACAAAAGTTTCCCCTCTGGATAAAAATAGAGAAACAATTAAGTGTGGAGCCATCAAGTCATTTAAATGGATGGGAAACAACTTTTTTCTCTCAAAAGAACTTTCTCGATCGATCTACAGCAAATAAAGTCTCAATTTCTCCACTGAGGTAGAAGGAAATTGCAAAAAGTCCAATTCCAATCCAATATTGGATTTAGTCCCTTTGAGCTAGGATTTTATTATGAGGGGAGGAATTTAAAGATGTTTGTCCTCTATGCAAAAGCATCATAAATTAAGTGGAGACAAATTCAAGAAGAAAGAAAAATATTTGAGAGAGAAGATGAAGTTGATGGGAATTATCGATTCTTTCTCTTTACGCGATCAGAGCCACATTACACACATTGTCTTCTTGTTGAGGGAGAGTGGATACAAGTATCTACCTTCAAGGATGTCAGCAGGAGGCAAATCCCTCAAGATTAACTTAAGATGCTCATCCCAAATAAATAATAAAACTATATAATCTACAAGGTCAAAACTTTTAAATCGAACGGACAAACAAAATTCGTATAGCATTTTGGCTGGTGGACAAATCCCTCAAGACATTTGGTGTCGTGTAACAGCCATAACTCACCAATTTATGAAAGAGGAATGCATTAGGAAGGCTGCTTATATGCTACACTGTACCTGCCTGAGGAGACTTCCATTAGCCATTGTATTGTCCTCTGGCAACAGAGTGGACAGGAAACTTGAGGATGATTGAGAAACGCGACAAAATTACGAAATCAAGAATTACCCCAACGAAATAAAGAGCTGGGGAGTACACTCAATATAAGAAATTGGACACCGAGACACAAAACAGAAATAAAATAACCAAAAAAATGTATTTTACTTTCTCCTCTCTCCTGTGAGGTGAAAGCTAATTATTTGATGGAGGAAATGAAAATATTTATGATGGATGCGGTTTATTGGATTTCTAATGGAATGCACCTGGCCACATGGCATAATCATCATCAACACCTCTAATTTAGGATGGAGTAAAACTGGCGAACCTAAGCCATCATCATCACTCACTTTCTCCAGGAGAAAGTTTGAGAAGTTGTAGTACATAATGAGTAAAGCAAAGCGACCACAAGCTCCTTGTTAACCACACCACAGCCCAAAAGAAATTTAAGATGCAGGGTGCTCACAAGGGGATAATATTGCCTCAACATGTGGCACCAATGAGCCGTGATATCACTTTTGCCTCCATTATACAACACGCACAACACAGCCACCGATGGACGCATCATTTCCCTCAAAAGACAATGGAAGAGCTAAATAAAACAGGCCAAACGGATGTAATTTAGTTGGGAGGAAAAACAGAGACACGTTCAACGTACACGCAGAATAAAATTGCCAACACTAATGAGGTAATAACTTGTGAAATAAACTCCATCCTCCTCTTTTTAATTGGTGTTTTTGCCCACATTAAAATGAGACTTTTTCTAGGTGAAAGTTGTTTACGACTCCTTCTTCACGGCTAATTGACCCCTTCATTAACAGAACACGCCGAGAGTAAAAGGCTAAAAGGGAGATGGATGATCTGTCAGGCAAAGCCACTTTTTAATGTCCCCATCACTCTTCCCCCAGTTAATTATAAACTTTTGCAAACTTACCCCAAAGGCAGAGTACCGTTTTGACCTCCGCTGATCCTTGGTGAGGAAAACTTCGGACTTTGGTCGTGGGGGCCTTCGGTTGCCCTGTCGGAGGATGACTTGAGGCGCAGGGTCGGCGGCAGTTGGTGCAGACTCCTCCTCATCATCCGGACCGTTCAACAACTTGGAGTCAGAGGACACGGACAGTTGACGAGGGAGTGGGGGGTGATGATGACCCTCGTTACTGTTACTGCACCCATTCGTCCCATGCCAATCTGGAAAAGAGAGAAAGAAAGGAAATTCAGATATCATCAGGAAGGGAAAATAGCTCCATAAATTAACCACAACAAATCTCGGGGCTTTCAAAACATTCAAAAGAAGCCACTAGACTTTTAGCTCGCACTTTAGAGAAAGAAAGTTGAGGAGAAAGCAAATAGACTGAGTGGCCACTTGACTTAACTCAAAGTACACAAAACATAAAGAAAGCAGCTCTACTCATCCTTTGGCTTCAAAAAAGAAAGAGAAGGTCAGGTGAAAGAACTATTAGCCTCTGCAAAAAAAAATATTGGTGAACGGCTGCCAAGTTGAAGTTGGTTGCTGTTTGCGTCAATTAAAGTCTGACACATGTATATAGCTGTTTATTTTATTAACTCATCCACACTCCGATTGCATCGCGTGTGTATATGAATACATGACCCTGACAAATCCCCCGCAAAAATAATCTTATTCAATAAGTCGCACTTGTCTGTGTGTGGGACAGTTGGCATTGACATTAAGACGTAATCGTTGAGGGGAGAGACAATTTACGCCATCGGGTGCTGATAAATATTCAAGCAATGTCCCATTCAAATGTTGAATTTTTTTTAGAGCTAACATTTGCAGCATGTTAAATAAATCTGTTTGTCTTCACTCATCACTCTTGATCCCCATGCATTAATTGGACGGAGGGATAATTGATAATTAATTAGTACGAGAAAGGGATCGAGTTACTTTGAGGCTGACTAAATAACAAACAAATGGAAGCCAGTTCCCCTCCAACTTTAGTCATCCCGAGAGAGATAAATGGAAATTTTAATGAGGAAACACGAGTCCAAACAAACTGAGTAAAATCTGTTCAACTTCAATCAAACTCAGCTTGTTAATTAAGCAGGTGAAAAATCATGGGAGCAGAAAGTCCATGTCATGTCATAAAAGCTCACATCCCTCACCAAACTTTTAATTGGGACCTCATCAATTTATTACAAGTACAAATACAAAATTCCATTTGCCAAAGCCCATTTTACAATATAAAAAGAGACTTTTGGCAAAGCATTGTGACTTGCTAATGGGCCATTTGAGACTTGTAGATGGAACAAAAAATTTTCCCAAGTTACATTTACTTTTACCTTAAAATGCATTGAATTGAAAGTTCCCTTGAAAGTTGAGCAAAGAAAGAAAAGTAAATTGACTCTGGAGAGAATGGACTTTTAAAATAAATGGACAAGAGAAAGTTTTCAATTGAATTTTATATTACGGCATAATGCGAGGGAGAAAGTGCACGTAGTACATGTATTTAGTAGTAAGGGATTGGGAATTAATAATTCCATCCATAGCCAGAGAGGCTTTAATTGCCTGATTCTTGATTATTATGACGCTGGCCTCATAATAATATGATATTGCATGGGTTGAATAATTTGCATTTCACAGTTCACGCCACAGTCACCTTGCTTTTGATTAGTATTCAAATCTGTGGTCGCTGCCTCCTTCCCTCCCTTCCTCTACTGCCGTGAGGGAAATGGAATATTCAATCTTATCAACAATCAAGAGCAAATTGGAGACAAATTGCATGGAACCAACAATCTCATTCCCATCTTATTCATTCCATAACCGGAAATTGGAAATCAAGCCAAAAATAGATAGCAAAAGGTCGAAGCTAAAATAAAGTACAACATTTTACAGACATCATTTTCAGCCCATAAGACCATCAACTTATTTTAGAGGAAAGTTGATAACCGGAAGCACTTTGTTCCCCTCTGCAACAAAATAAGAGAGAGAGAGAGAGAAGAGCGAGAGGGGAATTAAATTTTTGGACGTTTTCATTACACGGTCAAAGCTCAATCTCTGGAGAAAGTGAGTGAAGGATGGCAACAATTTCATTAGAAAATGAGAAAATCTACAAATCCAGACGTAATGAGAAAATGCCAAGACTTTTTTACTCATTGCATCTCTGATTCCAGTCGACACTAAATGACAATGAGATGTGAGCTCTGGCTCCTTTAAATTATAAATACACCACAAAATTATATTTTTCTGTACCCGAGTTGGCACGTGTGCGGATGGGCCAGGTAAAAGAGTAAGAGTTGGACACTAATGGAATTAATTTTATCTGGGAATTTATCTTGTGGCCTGCATAAGTTTGGCCGTAAATCAAATGCAATTTGCCGAGTAGGAGAAAGTTGTTGAAGGGGAAGTTGAGGGTTTGAGAGTGGAGTGATGTTTTACTATCACGAACGATCTTGTCCCACCCAATAAATGACCCATCAACATCAAGACCAAGCATTGCATTAAAATAAAAGTTGACTCCAAATCAAAGAGGGAACAATTCTGGACTGACCGTACAATGGAGGAGATAAATAAATGTGGCGCAATAAAGGTCTTTGTCTGCTGGCGGAAGAAAGCAAACAAAGGAGACGGAGCTAATATCCACTTTCTCCACTTTTATTGCGGACGAGGGAGAAATCGATCAGGGATTCATGTCAGACACTTTAGCTAACAACCACCAACATCTTTTATCATTTTTATGTTAATGTCTCTCCCCAAGAAAAATATTAAAAATGGAGCTTTAGAAGTAGAAACTACAGTATAGCTAGATGTGTACGCATATTCGGATGATAAAGTGAGTGCAACAGGGTTTATAAATAGCTCTTTAAAATCAGAAACCAATTTGTGGGAAGGTGATCAAAGGGCTTGAGGAGAGAAGGACAAGTTTTGAGATTGAACATCTAAATATAGTGTATGTAGAGTGTAGGGCAGGTAGTAAAAGTATTTCCAATAAGCGGAAAGAGAAAAGTGCCACATAATTCATAAACTGTCCGCTCCACTCATAAATCAGACGGGGAAAGTAATTTGGCTCCCAAACCAAGCACAAGTCCATTAGTCTCTTTGGGAGAAAGTCGTAAGTCTTAAAATTCCAATTTGCATATGGCCACAACGGGAAGTGAGAGAATGCACAAATAATGAATAAGTAAAACAAACAGAGGACGGGGACAAATGAGGGCCAAAGTTCACTGCCTCAGTCCGCAGTGAATAATCCGTCAAGTGAGTTTTGAGAGTGACGTATGCAAATGAGAAGGGAACTCTTCTACCTGAGCCACTTTTTCTTTTTCACAAAAAATGACAGTTCTCTCCTTATGCAACCACTTTTTCACTTTTACTTTCTCCTAAATAATTCATAAGTCAGGCTGGAGGAAAATACCACAAAATAAAATACAGAGATCGATAGAATAAAGGAAGCTGGCAGAGAGAGTGTATTAGATATGTGACGCCTTAGGAAACAATGACGAGCGAAATAAATTTCCCCTAAGAGCAAACCAATTGTGAATTCAAAAGCTCATTTGGCCACCACAAAAAGTGTTTTCTGGCCCTAAATAAATTATACAAGAGAAATAAATGGAGGGGCTCCTTTGGGACATGTTCTAACAAAATATTTACTCTATCCCACCTCCGAAAAAAGGTCAGAGGTCGGGAGAGAGAGAGAGATTACAGCTGACAAATCGGTAGGAAAAAAACAATTCACTCTCAAAGTTTTGGTGGAGAAAGAAGGAAAAGTTTAAAGGGCTTTTAGAAAAGTTTTGAGGAGTCTCTTCCAATTCATTACACATGCAAAACGAGGACAATGAAAGGGAATGATTTATGCAATAAAAGTCTCTTCTGGAAAACAAAAGTGTGAGATTTTTCTCCTCCAAATATTTATTTTACTTTCTCCAACCAATTAATCCTGGAGGGAGTGAGTGAATTAAATTCGCAATAAAAAGAAAGAGCAGATGCAAATGAAAACATTAAGGGCCAAAAGTCCAATAAAATGAAACTCCTTAAATTTTACTTAGTCAGGATAACGAGACGTTTGGGAGTGAGGAGAACAAAGGATTTGTAACAACTGAGAAAGAAAAGAACAGAGAACTCACCGATTCGGGCATCGCTTGTACTGCTGTGTTGCTTTGCTCTCAAAATGTTCCCGTTTGGCTCAATCCTGTCCAAAAACTCGTCCGAGTACCCGTTGCATCGGAATTTAGTCCCAACATCGTCCTCATCTTTGGAAGATATGGCTGCAAATTAAAAGAAGAAAATAAACATTAAACATGTATTTTTGGCTAGTTCATTCATTCATTCATTGTTGGTGGACATTTTGTTGTTAGCCCTCATTACATTTACGTGCTAGGTCACAGGGGATGGGGAGCTAAAGAGATTGCTCCAACGAGCCTTGTCACGTTTGTTCCCTTGTGCATTCGTCCAAGGATCAATAGCCATCATCAGCTATCTCCAATTTAGATAAGGGACTAATAACCAACAATCTACATGACTATATAAATAGACAGTTTGCATCCCATAAAGGAAGCCGTTAGCTTATCTAAATTTGTAGTGAAAACTATTCGTAATTGTTCATAAGCAGAGTTGGACCCCCATCGTCTCACGTCAAAGCCATACATGGGCCAAATGGGAACACAAACTATTTGATTTCATTTGCTTTATTTGCTGGGAGTCCAAGTGAGAGGAATGAGCGCTTTCACCAGGGACACACTCCACGGAGGCAGGGGAAAGGATAAAGGGAATTTCCCAAGCGGTTGGACCAACTCCTATTTGCATAATCTGAATAAGGAGAATATAACGGCTCAAGGTGTTTGGACAAACAAATTCCAAATTCCTCAGGCAAATGGGGGAAGAGGGGAGACCACAAATCATTAAAGAACTCATTACTGTCTACTTAACCGGAGAACTACTTGGATAATTAAATCAATTTGGAGCCAGTAATCACTAATCACTAAACCTCAAATGGGAAATACTCTCTTCCAATAAACTTTGGAAATTCCGAATTGGAATGGACACAAAAAAGAGAAAGCTGTTGGTTCAACACATTCATAGCTCATAGTAGAAATTCATAGGGATAAAGGATGAAATTAGATGCGAAACCACGAACGAATAAATTTAGGTCTTGAAATATTTACTTTACTTTATATATAAATAGAAAGATGACGCAGACGCTTTCTCTCAAGAAAATCCCGATATTTTTTTCTCTTTCTCTAGATAAGCTGTCCAATGGCAATTAGGAGTGGGCAAATTATGATGAATTGCCCACGTCATTACTCACCAGCTGCCTTTAAATATTATTGATGACTCTGAGGATGGAAACAATGGAAAAATGATGTATGGATAAATGAAGTTGTTAGCGGATGGTTCGTGACTACTTTGGACTCTCCACCATTAAATTAGAGAAGGTGAGCCAAATTAATAGTAATCCTTTCCACCAACAAAACAGGCTGGTGACAAACAACAATGGAATGTATGGTCACATGCTATCACCATCATCTCATAATAAATCCCCATCTTTTGTGCTCAGCCAACCAAAACGTCTCCTTATGTCTCAATTTAATATCATATTTCTCGGGCACAAACACAAGGAGAACTTTCTCTACAAGAGAATGATGTGGAAGGTGGCCAAATATATTTCACTGATTTATGCACTCTTTCGTTATTATATAACATTTTACAAAAAAACGGATGCAATTTTAAACACCTCCACTTTATAAACTTGCTTCCAAAACTTTCTCTCTTCAGACAGATGGACATTTAATAAAATACAAATAATACAAACAAAGCGTGACATGATATGACATGACATGCAGGGACAACTGGTGGCATGCATGGTCGTGGCATGCATGGCGTAAAACTTTTCCCCTTCATATTGCCAAAGTTGGCCGGAGAAAGTTTTTTTTTTCTTTCGTAATAATAAAAAGATTTTTCCTGAAGGAAATAAAAGTTTGACATGGGATGAGAACAAGTTTAGTTTCCTCTTCATAATGAAACTTTATTGCATCAAACACTTCATTTATTTTTCTGGGCGAAAAATTCGGAGCAATTAATCAAAATCGGGAGCAGAAGCAAAAGAGCAATGATTTACACAACAGCAGAGCAGCCAATTAATTTGGAATGAATCCAATCCAATGGCTCAGCTGCCATTCCATTGGAAGGCATTTCTTATTTCTCCTCTATATGGTCCATCATTTCATCCGTTTACTTTTAGCTTGTGCTTTCTCCGTGAGTGACTTTGCCCATTGTCTGCTATAACTACGTGTTGTGTGTATTATTATTGTTGGGGGAAGGGTTGCTTTGGTCGGTGGGGGTCTCAAATCTCTTTATCGAATGGATACAAATCCCACCTGTCAACTCCAAAAGCTAAAGTCCACTCTTTCTCCCAAAGTCTGTCCAAAGCTAAAGCTAAATTTAGAAGTTCCCACGAAGATTTTGAGCAAAACTATTCTTTGACGATCATTAAAATATGTTGATCGTGTCGGGAGCTAAACAAAGAAGTGGGAAGCTTTGTCATTCATGTAAATAGCCTGTTCTTCTTAACTTGATCCAAGAATTAAAGTTAACTTTATCTTCTCAATATTCTGGGGGCTAGTCAAAGTTTGTCCTCTCAATTTCACGGGGGCCCCTTCATCTATACAGTTCAGCCTCTTTGTCTTCTCTTTGTCACAAATCGTTAGCATTCATTGTTAGTTTATATGCACAGCCCCACAAAAGAAGAGAAAGTTTGCGGCCGAACTGAATTCATCCATTCAGAAGATCCAAGGAAGTAAATCCGCCAAACATGAGCCAACTACTATTCCTTTTAGAGCAAAGTTAACTTTAGAATTTCTTGGATGGATGGTCACAAACAAATGAGGACACAAAGACTGAGCTCAAGCCCCTAATCCCTTCACCTGAATGACAGTTGACAGGATAGACACAACTACGTGACATGACATGACGCGGCGTCCCTCATCACACCTAACCAACCAAAGTAAAAGTGGAACTTTGCAAAATAAATGTAAAGTGAAAGCAAGCCCAGGTTCATAAATATTCTGAAGGTAAATGCAACGCGTCAGTTTCCATTTCGTGGAGAGAATAAAGTAAAGCATCTATAGACACTGCCAAAAAAGTGGGAGATACTAATTTAAGGAGCAAGTTGTATGGAATTAATTTTGTAGTTGGATCTCTGCCCAAAAGTAAGTGACTCTGACTTTCTCTTTTTTATTTAGAAAGGAAGAATGTGGAAGGATTCCCACGCTCACACCTCCCAAATGGAGGTCAAAAGAGTTGACCTCATAAAAGCCTACAAATGAAATAGAGCCAAAACATAAAGAAGGAATCTTCGCCTGTCTCCCTCAATTTCTTGTAGGAAAGATGAAGGGGCGGACAGCGAATGTCCCGTCAAATATACAAACTCCCAGGGAGAAAGAAAGGGGCAAGTTTTTATGGGGAATTGTCATTTGTAATGATGGCTCTCCATATCACTCGAGAAAAGAACTTTTACAACTTTACTTTCACGGGATAAAGCCATTAAATCAAATATGAGATTCGTAAAATTCACTTATGTTTATTTATTCCTCCCAAATCGGTCAGTGCAGGAGAGCGTTAATAATTTATTCTATTTTACGACTTTTCCTGGTGAGATAAATGGACTTAAAATGTGGACACCAAACGTCAGTCCCTCCCTCCCCCAGACGCTGACTTTGAGTTGACGCTTTAATCTTTTTGGGACGGAAGGAGGCGAGTGCAAAAAATATATATTGACTCTGAGAAAAGTGTCATCAGATGTGTCCTTTCCGGATTGTCAATTCAGCAGTTCCCATTCAACATTCGTCGTAGGGTTGATTTAGTGAAACATTCTCAAACTTTTACATCCAATGAAATTCACTTTTCAAAGAGCAAAGGTTGCGAAGGAAGTTTCCTCCATTTTATCAGATGCCACAACAAAAGCTCTCCACGAAATTTGTGAAGGATACTAAAAAGTGAAAAGAAAATCTGAAGAGAAAGAGAGTGAGATTTTGGAAATATTTTGTGTCAGCCACCTTAAAACATTCCTCTCTCCAGTCCAAAGCAAATAGGATAAGGAAGTGTGTTAGTGGCAGAGGTTAAAGCTCATCACATGTTAAATGGGGAAATGGAGTGAAGGCAAATTCCATTCCTTATACATAAAATAATTTTCCACTACGCTAATTTCACTCAATTTAATTCCCATCCAAAAGAATAGGCTTAGGCTCAAAGAGAAAGTCTGAAAACTCGTGGACACTCGTGGTTAATAATAAAGGCCTTATTTCAAAAGAGAAAAGTTTGAATTAAAGTTCACATATATAAATTAAACGACTTTTACAGTATTTCTTTGTACAAACCAAAGTTTGACAGCGTGCATAAAAAATTCAGGAAAAGGATTGGGATTAGGTAATTGAAATGGGAAAGAGAAAGCCATTAGCTCTGAGATCACACGCCAAAGTTTAATTGCAAAACTTGGGCCAGCCTCATAAAATACGTAGTGCTTTCACCCCACAAAAAAGCCAGTGGGCTGCATGTAAATAAATGGCGTTAATAGATAAGGGACAAGACAGCTTGGCGACAACATTACAGCTTCCCTTGTTTATCATTTTGGAAATCTTGGCAAAATGATTTACGACAAACACAAGACCCAAAAAAGCTCAACGCCCCATAAATTATATGGATGAATCTGGGGACAAGTATTCGTAAGCAGTTAGGAATTAAAACAGCGAGAAGTTCAATTAATCATTGCCGCTGACACGGAAATTCATCCAGGAAGAGTTAATAAAGTGGAGCAAAGATGTTTGATGAAGCGCAAGTTATTTTACATCACTTTTTGAACCAAGACGTTGTGATAATAATACTATAATGCCTACATAGGTAGTGAGTGGGGGAGAAATATTGATTGATCTTCTCTAATGCAGCGTAACGTTTAGGACGGTCAGGAGAAAGTCCTGAACTTGCCCTCCAGTCCATTTCAGAAATTCAAAGATACAAAAGATAGAGGTTGTGAATATATGAGTGACTACATACAACATGGATTGTGTGTGGTGAAATTGTAGAGTATTGATCACTTTGGGTAGTAAAATGCCATTTAAATGTAAATCCGGTTACCCCTTCAACTCCAGCAGTACTCATATTTCCATTGATCTCTCTTCCTCCCCATAAATTAGGGAATGAAAGTTGAGCCAAGATGGATTTCCGCAAAACAGAATTAGAAGGAAATCTCAACAACAACAACAACAAACGCAATCACACTCATCCTGCTCCAATTCCAACTCAAAGTAAAAGTAATTAGTGGACTATTGTCTTGTGCAACATTCATTAATGCGCATACAAATTGGGAACAGATTTGCAAAAAGTATAGATATACTCATACTCATACAGCCATTTCTTCCATTCCATACAAATATTTGTCCACTTTCTTTTATTTCATGGGAGGGAAAGTGTGGATAACACTTGAGCCTCCACTCGAAGCACACGAGGCAGGTATTTATATTGCATGTGGATGTCGGCTAATTGAGCTTTGTGGTAAAAGAGAGACAAAGGAAGGCAAACAATTTGGTAAAAGGTGGGGCGGTGAATTGAGTGCTTCGTTCCTAATGCAATTCCATTTCAATAAATAGTCCAAGCCATTTCAATGGATTTTGGGATAAGAAGCAAAAAGGAAGTGTCCAAATGCAGATTTAAATAAGTTACCCAATCTCCCAAAACTTCTGGAGAGTCGCTTCTTGAGCTTCTGCACCCTGGAGAGTCCCTTCTTCGTCTCCCTCATCGTCACAGACACTGCAAACAACAAAAGAGGGAATTAGATCATCACATATTCAAATTCCAGGCATAATAATAATGAGGGAGTAAAAGTTAATTCGGGATATTTCATTTCACGGGAAGTGGATCCACTAATGGACGTCCACCCACCCGCATGGAATTTTGTTAATTTAAACCCTCATGTATTGCACATTGCATTATTATTGGATACAGGGTGAGAGAAATCTTCATAAAATTAGCAATTCCCCACTAAAGGGCCGTAAAATGTCAACTCTTTTCACACATTACACTCCATTATCCTCTCCCCTCCGAGGATGGGATGACAATGAAATGGAACACCTCAGCCAAACACAGCGCTTTGTTGCAAGTTGCAAGCCAGTGCATCGTGTAAATATTTAAGCAAAGTGTTGGGCCCACATGGCCCTTAATTGATAAACTAGCTCACAAATCCTCATTAATCTTTAGCAAGGGATGAAAATAACAATTAAATTATGTAATACCGTCCACAATGAACTCCTCTGCCACTTGTTCCTGGTTCTCCCAACAACCAACCTCCTTACATTTTATCAAAAGGGAGGCAGAGGACTTGAGACTTGAGCTCATAATCACTGCATCATCATCAACAACAATGAGAAAAAGACAAGAGTTTGGAACGTTTCACTTTTGACTTTGCCCTGGCCGTGGAGCCTGTGGTTGAGGAATATGGGAGACAACTTGTCTCAGACAAGTGGATTGTTTGGGAGTTGGATTGAGACTGGAGGTAAATTGAGAGAGCACGTTATATTCCACCAATTGCGAATTCCAGGGCCGAAGGACAGAGAGAGAGAGAGATAGCAGCAGGAGAAAGTTAACAAGTACTCACGCGCAAAATCCGATAAAATTGCACACTCACCACAAAGCCCACATCCAAAACACAAACAATTAAAGTTGGTCCTCCGAACAGATAAGTCGCTCCATGCAAAAACATGACTCCAAATTAGTCAAAAGTTGTTGCAGAGAATCAAAGAAAGAGGAAAGGATGGATGATTATTGCGGTGTAAAATGAGGGAGGGGAAGTTTTATTAAAGATGAAAGGTGGATGTGAAATATTCATATGCACAGGGAGTCAATGTCGCATTCATAATGCTAAGCAGATGCAATAAGTTGACGTAGCAAAAATGCATTTGGGTAGAATGGTGAAAGTTTCCCAATTTCCTTGTATGTATTTGACCTTCCCGAGTCCCATAAATTCAATTAGTCCCAGCCTACACCAATCCAAATTGAAAAATCGATAGTTTAAAAAGAAGCTATATATTGGGGGACAGAATAAGTAAGCTTATTAAATGGACTGGCCGTGCGTGCTTTTGGTAGCGGGGTGAGGGATAAAATAAATTCCCCCATTGGCAATGTCACGTAAATCTGCTCTTGACTTCCACCGGACAACACAAAAGTACAAAGCAAGTAAAACATTGGAGAAAGAGGAGCCAATGCCCCAAAGGATTCATCCCAAAAATTCTTTCTCTGCAGTAATTTATATTATATTCCTGCTAAATCAATTCCTTTTCCCATGAAGCAGAGCAAATGAGATGGGGAAACAATGGAGAGAGAAAAGTTTTAAAATAACAAGTTTCAAACACAAAGAGAGAGATGTTGAGGAGAAATTTATCGTTATGTCTTATCCTAATGCCTTGTTTTATGACAAACTTTGTTCCCCCAGCAAACATAACATGACCACGTGTGGAATCACCCATAAATTCTACCCCAAATTACAATACCAACAACATCTTAAATATCTGTATCCCAAGATGCAAGCAAAAGTTAAGCAAAAGAAGGAACTTTTATTTGGGCATAAACATGACTCTCAATATTCAATCATGCCGTAAAGTAGGGAAAAAAACAAAGTCATAATTCGTATCCCCACAGATCCCCATCAAACATATCAATCACTAAAAAGAGGAGACCATCCACAACCGTTTCGGGGAAAGTGGGGGCTGGGGAAGAGGAGTGAAAGGGAAATGAATGATCCCTGAAAAGATCTCGGAAAAGTTGCTTTTGCCAGGTAAAGATATAACTCAATGTCTTTTCCAATAAAATAACTTTCACCTCAGAGTAAAAATCGTGCAAGAGAGAAAGCATTATCAGATTAGGAAATAAACAATCCCAACAACTTAATCTCCATCCAGAGTTTACAAAATAAATTCCCTTTCTCCCAAAGCCTTTCCTTTTAAAAAAGGCTGTTTTACGGGATTATTTGGCTTGTAATGAATAAGATCTATGAAGAAGGGGACATTTAATCTCCCGAATAAATGTATGCAAATCTGGAGCAAATTCAAAAGATTTTAGATGAGAAAGTTTTCATTGGGCGTAATAAAGCTGCCAAAGGGAAAGTTTCTCTTTCACTCAGCCACAATAAATGAATTGGTAATCGAAAGCCAAGACGGAGTCGGAGATAAAAAGAGCAAAAAACACAATTTGTTGGAACAAATTGTGCAAACATGCTCATTTCCAGACCCAATTTAAAATTTAAATGGAAGAAGCTGAGCTGGAGAAAGTTTGGCTTCTCTGAATCCTAATCCAAACAAAGGATGATGGAACTTTCTCCAGCAGATTATGCAGGTAGTATTGTATGAAGACATTGTCAGCTTCCGTCACAAACAATTTCTTGTTCATTAAAAAGACAAATAGAGGAGATGAGGGAGATAATAAAAGTGGAAGAGTCTCAAGACGGAAGTTAAGGATTTTGAAATTGATGAAAAGGAAACAAGGCGTGAATGAATCTGTAGTAAATTGCATCCCTCCAACAACCCCACTTTTAATTACTCTCCTAGTCGGACGGAGGAATAATTAGGGAACTTGAATATAACAAATGACAATTACTGAATAAACCTCCCCATCAAACAAAGAAGAAGGATTCTGCAGTCAAGAGCACTTTAACCACTATTTTTTCAATGAGCACAATTAGAGCTCTTTGGGGACACCCATCAATTGTATATTGTATAGATAGATATAAGAGGGGGTGGTGATAATAATGGGACTTGTGCAATAAATAGATTCATCCCCCTTCTGCCCAGATTGACCCTAAGCCCAAGAAAGCTTTGCCGAAATCCATGAATCAGATCATAACAAATGCATCTATTTAGGCTGGATTTGTTTCCCCTCCCAAACTAAGCGTCCAATTAATTATGGCCCTAAACACTCACATTCCTATAACTTCTTGGCTTGTGTAGGGAAAGAATATTTTTGTGTCTTGAACAAATATGAAGGGAAGTGGTCAGAGAACAAGTGGAAGCAGATTGTGGGAATTAAATCATTATATGAAAACAAGGCATTCATTAGAGGCTCTAATTAATCCACACTTTCCCTCGTTATTATCATCACACCTAAAATATAAGAGCTCTGAGATTTTCACTTTCCCTTCAATGGCAAAGAGCCTTTTCTCATCCTTTTAAAAAAGTTTTTTTTGGAGCATCTACAAAAAACTACCTGAAATGAAATATGAAAAGCTACTATTTTTAGCATTTTTATTGGCTGTATGAATAATATGACAAAGAAAGTAAAGTTTGGACTGTCTTCATAAATCTAAATTTTGAAGCGAAAAAAACTTTGTCCATTATCAAAGTGAAAGTAAAGTTGAGGCCAAAAAGTCGTCGACTCACGTGAGCAAATAAATTTTCCATTATAAATTACCGGAAAAAGGTGCAATTCTTTAGTTGTTCCGGAATAAATTGAAATTCACACCTCTCCATCTTTTTGATACGGGGCAGAGGATATTTGAGGTGTTTGAAATGTTGGTGATGTGTGATTGGAGAGGCCCTGCACCTCAACTATTGAACATGTACTTTCACACATCAATCACCTCAATTCCACATATCTCTTGGGGAAGGAATCGCTCTTCAAATGTTCAAATTCAAAATCGGATTTGAATTTTCAACACTCCGATTAAATAAATGGGGATGGAGTGGAAGGAGTGAAAATGTATTATTACAACTTCCCCTTATGCAACCCCCATAAATCCTGTTTTATTCCTAATCAGCTTTCTCCAAAAATGTGGACGAAAACTGTGAATGCTTTCCTTTTCTTTTTATGTCATTTTCAGGCGTGAAATCTGTCAGCTTTTTTACATATTCAAGTGAGGAAGGTATGATTTGAATGATCTTTTTATGCCATCTAAAATCAGGAGAAATGGCAGAGATAAAAAAAGAAAGTTGGTTGTGAAAAAAAGAACAATGTGTGTCATGTTTTGAGGGAAAGCACTAAGCAGTGCACAGCGTTTACTTGTATTTTGGAGGGTCTTTTCTTGGTGGGGGAATATTTTCATTATCGTCTCTCCCTATATATATATATATTATATTATATCTGTATATTTATGGACATTATCCATGCAACCAAATAAGTACAAATAGCAACGATGAAATCCCGAAGAAGGAGGAGTGATCGTAATTTAATATTTGCTGGAAGGGGAACATGATTTCAGATTCAGAAACAGTAAAGCAATTTATGAGAGACCCCAAAATACAGAATGAAACGAAGATTCTCATCACTCCAAAGATTTTTATTCATTGCTCACTTTCTCCCTCTTAAATAAAATCAGGGATTGTCTCCTTTCAATTTTAAATATTTTGAATGTCAGTCAATCACTTAGCACAAGAGGCTTGTTCGTGTTATCCTCAAGAAATCTATAAATCTTTCCTTTTAGCCAGAGATTTATATTATCCCTTGTACTTTGGGTAATAAGCCGACGGAATTATTGCCAGTGGGAGAATTATGGGCTATTTTATGCAGGTGGGGAGCCAAATACCTGGAAATAGATTAAATTCTCTGCAAAATGTATATATCACTGGAGGAGGATAAAAATTTGACTCTCGTGTCTTTCTCCCCTCCACCTAATATTGATTATTATTATGGAAGCTTATTATATTATGCAGCCTCCAAACAATTGAAATTCATTAACTCGTAACGTCATAAGCTGCCACTCACAAATAGTCACAAGAGAGGCTCAGCTTTAGTGATTTTACATGTTTCTGCTGCTACTCAATTTTCATTAGTCAGCCGTTATCTGACTTCCATGTGTAAGTTTATGGCAAGACGCTGGCTCGTAAAATATATGCATAAACAATAAATTATTTATCGCTTCAATGTCCCAGCTCAAGTTTTGGGAGGCAGAAAATAGCGGATTTTATGGCAGCTGTAGGTAAACAGTGCAGAGTCCATAATTTGCATAATGCATAGGTCAGCAGAAGCCGCAGTTTACATCATTTCTCTAGCCAAATTGAAAAACTATTCATTCAAACCTCCAGTGAGATAGAAGAAACCGCATCTCCATAAATAAATGGATGTACAACGAAAGATCGTCTACCTGAATTTTTATAATCTAGTTGTCCTTGTATCACTCATTTGCAATTCACAAAAACGTTTCCCACGCTCAAATAAGTGTTTGGGCCTTTTAGCAAATTGCGTGTACAAAATTTGAACCAGATTCCACCAACTTAACGAGTGTATCTTTTGTGTTGTAACTTTATCATCACGTAAAAGGCAATGGTTTGTTTTATGTTCACAATTTTCCAGGCAATAACTTTATGGTGGCAATTCACTGTCGCACTAAAATGAAATGACAATGACAACACATCAAACTGGATTAGCTCTACCACCGACTGAGGAAAAAAATCATGCAGCAAACTAAGAGGATATAAATACGATAATTAGCAATCACTTTTCTAAATTTAAGCCAAGGTCTGTCTGCCGCAAGATAAAACTTTTCCTCTCAAAAATATCCTGTAACCCGATGACTAATACATGTGCTAATTCCAATCACAACAAAACAAAAGCAATCAATCATTTTGCGCCATTGTTAAGTGCACGAGATGTAGATTATTGCATAAGACGAGTGTAATTATACATTTCTCACGTCAGCATTTGTTCAACTTGTTGTAGCGTGGAAAAGGAGTTTTCCGCATTGCATTGATTCTTTTAGTTCTTTCCTCTCTCTGTTTTGTTCTGTTGGTTGGGAGTAAATCCCGAGATCAGTAAAAACTGAGAATTGCTTATAAAAAATGGAAAGGGAACAGAGAAATGAGTGAGTCATCCAACTCCAGCCACCAGAAAATAAGTACAGCAAAGCAAAGCCCGGCTCCCGTTTCTTCGGAGGATGATTCTTTACTACACAAATAGTGGTATATCCCAGCCCAGTCATAAAATATTAAGAAATCCTCCCGTAACTTAAAATGCTAACAAAGATGCAGAAAGTCAGGGAGGACAATAATTTGAGCCTCTTCCTTCTTCCCTCTTGTTGTGTGTATGTGTTACTTGTGCATGCATCGTTTAAGATGGCTTATCAACAAATCCCCCATCAGAAGGAGAGAAGCAATTTCCACCAGAAAGGAATTCGATCTCTTCCAGAATTCCAAATAGTCAGCACTTCTCGGCATGCAAGCAAGAAAAAGAAGAGACAATGCAATAAAATGCGTCAATGTTCGCCGAGTAAATTGTCATCTAATGTCTTTTACACCAGGCTGTGTATGTGATATAGCTTGCGGTGCATGTCAACCGGTGATTTTCATCATCCAACCCCAACTAATTAGATCAGTTAAATATTGGCTCAACAAATGACCTCGTTCCTTTGCCAGTGGGTCAGTTTTGTTTATGCTCTGCCGTCTCATAAAATTAAATTGAAGGTAAAGTGGAATCCAGCTCATAATTTTGAGAAAACAATTGAATTGGATGAGAACTTTTATTTAGGAGTATTACTCAGACTCCCTTGGGCTATAAAATAAAATTCTTCATTGAGAATTCCGATCTTGTCACCGAGCAGTAAAAAACAAATTCGACGAGACCAGTTTACAAACTCTTGCCACGCACGCAAAAAAGTCTTGTTTAAATATTTACAATTCAAAGTTTAGTTTAGTCTCTTGATGAATTATGGATGCAACAAGAAGAAGAAGATGCGAAATGTAATTGCGTTTGGACTGCACGTCAAATATTAGTCATCCCATTAAAATCAATTCCACACTTTTTATGGCCAAGGTCCATCATCCAACTTCCTCTTTTATCCCCTTTAATTAGAATACAATGTGGGCTGGGTGTGGTGCTTAATTAGAGACAACAATGAAAACGAGCCACATTAAATTATAATCTATACCCAAACCCACGCCAAGCTGAAACCCGTATAAAATTACGCTGATATTAATTTTCACCGACGGGCAATATTTTTGCAGAATTATACAATTTGGCTAATTGATGCAAATGAGTTTATTTATCTTGCTTGTAAACTGGAATAAGTGATAAGCTCACGTATGCAATGCATTCATCTATTTACCAACATGAGAATGAAAACAGTTTAATGACTTTGTTTATCAGCTAATTAATAATTGGTCTAATTATTAATAACTTGACTAGTATTACCTTTGCTCTCCTTGATGTTTTGAAAGGGGAGGGGTGGGGGTGGGGGGTTAAGGCTCGTGACATGATGACAACAAAGACATTGGCACACGGGCTCCCTTGGTACAGGGGGAGGGAAGTTGGCCATGTTGGCCACTTGGGCCAGGTTGTGATGTGACACTGTTGATGGCAGGGGGTGTGGCTTGTACTTTAACTCCCCATTGCTCTTGGACAATGCGGAGGACTTTGGGAGACTGGCCGTGGGGGGCCCTTCATTCGGATACACAGTCATCATAGAAGAACAAGTGGAAAAAAACATGGTCACTTTGAAATAAATATGGCAGTTTAATAGTAAAGGACACTGTCACAGGGTCCGATAAAAAAAGTCTTTGTTTTGAAGATTTTAGAATATGACTAATCTGATGCTCATGATCTTTGAGGTATTATGCTATTGTGTATTGTCGATGCATGTTCTCTCAATTGAGTACTGTTTTGAGAATGTTTGAGGAGGACGTAAGAAGGGAGGGGGTTGTGGGGATGACCGTGACCCTGACGCTATATAGTGACGCTCTCCGTCCGTCTCGTCTGAGCTCAATGCGACAACTGACTGCTGACTACCGGGAGGTGAAGTTTAAAGCTCAAACCTTCAGCACGCAAACTCAGCCCAAAATATATACAAATAAAATCACATGCTCCTATTCCACAACTTATCTAGTTTTACATAAAAATAGGCCATGCCGAAACATTCGACACGGTCCGGTGGTCGAGGGGCGAAAGCGGGCAAAAAAGGACACGCGTCCTCACGAGGAAAGAATTTTGAGACAAACGATGTCCAGGATTCCAGTGATTGTTGTCAGCGGCTTGGAGACCTTGATCTTGAAGACGATGTCACAGGGTCTGAAAATGAAGATGACACGGAAGAGGATCAGTTTGGTCGCAGATGGGCAAAGATAAAACCCCCATTTAATGTAGGGATGTGGGATTTGGGTCAGTGCGACCCCAAAAAGTGTACGGGAAGGAAGTTGGCGAGACATGATCTAGTCACGGTGCTAAGAACTTCGCAAAAGTTTGGGGGTGTGGTTCTAGATCCACTGGCCACACAGGTGAATATAAAAATAGATTAACTGACAAATGGCGAAAGATTAACCAAATCTTGGTTTTTGGCAACAGGTCTTGTCCCCTGCAGACACCGATATAATGAAGGAAGGAGGAATTGCTGTCATCGATTGTTCTTGGGCCAAGATCCCTGAAAAAGGGACCATTTTAAATCATAGGCCGCATCACGGAAGACTTCTTCCATTCTTTGTTGCAGCAAATACAATTAATTTCGGAAAACCGTTGAAACTGAGTTGCGTTGAAGCACTGGCCGCGTCGATGGCCATTTGTGGTGAGTGCTAATTAATGATACATTTGGAGAAAAGTTAATTGGTTTGGTTTGCTTGTTTTTTTTTCAGGATTTAGGGACCTGGCGGACGCATATCTCAGCAAGTTCAAATGGGGAAAAACATTTTTCACTATGAACCAAGATTTTTTAGACGCTTATTGCAAATGCAATTCTTCTGATGAAGTGGTCACCGCACAAAATGAGCTCCTGGATAAATTAAGAAAGGAACGTGAGGCTGATAGAGGTACATAATAGAGTGAATCTTTAATAAAATTGATACTTTATTTACTTTTATTTCTCTAGATCATATTGACCTTCCACCATCCGAATCTGAAGAAGACGAAGAGGAGGAAGAAACAACCTGACAATTTTTTTTTACAAATACTGAATAAAAACTGAACAAAAATCACAGTGATAGAATATAAATATTACTACTGCATAATTATTATTGTTGGCGTTTGAGAGCAAAAGCCTCTTTAACTTCCATTTCCACAGCTTGCTCCAAACAGTTTAAAAAATTATCGAGATCACAGTTTTCGGAATTCATAAAATTTGCGTGAGCCAGGAATGGAAGTTTTCTTAAAGTTCTTCCACTCATCCCAAAAGCGAGTCTATATTTTTTTTGTTTTATTAAAATGAAATCTTGTTATACTTTCACTTACTTTGAAATGTTTACTAATTTTGAAGCCTCTTGATTGCTACTGATGATGGCACTATATTTTGTTGGAAATATTTGATCCGAGTTTATAATTCCGACCTGGAAATGTAATTAACTTTTAGTCCCAACTGAAAAACAAAGTAATACTAATAGTAGTACATACTCGTATAAGCTCATTGGTAGAGGATGCTAAAATCCCATAAATGATTTCGGTGGGAGGAGGTCCTATGAAAATTTTGAGATCCGCTCTGTCCACAAACGCTAGATCTATGCTACCAACTATATTTGAGGTCGTTAGGATCACAACATTTGGGAACCGTTTTATCCTATCAATTTGCGTGAGTAGGGCGTTAACTGCGCGGATGGAGTCTGTGGGCTCATTTCCGGCTTCCGCAGATTGACGACATTGGGCCAAACTTTCCACTTCGTCAATGAGGAGAAATACGAGACATTTTGGGTCTTCAACAAGCTCATGAATCTTTTCAAACATTTTCATCACTAATTTGCCACTCTGTTGAAGGAAAAGGAAAGGAAAAGATTGATTTACTTGACTTTTTTTTACAAAAAATAATCAACAAATACCTCTGAAAACCATTTAGAAAATAGACTGTGGCTATTTATCTCTACGAGCTGGCCGTAAAGATAACGATGGCACAGCCGAATTGTTGCCTTTTGAGCCAGGGCTTTGCACAACGATGTTTTCCCCGTCCCTGGTGGCCCATGAAGAAGAATGACCTTGTTCCAAGATATCAAATTGGTGTCAACTCCCTTTTCGGCGAATAGGAGGGCAGAATTGATGTATTTCAACAGTCGAGATTGTACGGCGTGTTCAAAGAGAAGGGAATCCCATAAACCATCAAAACTTTGGCTCGGAAGGACCCAGTGATGTGATGCAGCGGCCGCAGTCCCATCTTGACCATCGCCGCCCTCGCCGTCGTCATCCATGTATTCGGCTTCCTCCCCATCTTCATTTAGGTCGTAAACATGAATTTGAAAATCTTCTGCTGAAGAAATTGCATGTCCATTGCACATCTCATTCTAAGATTTTATTAAGATTATTATTAAGGGAGTGCTTTAAATAAGAAGGTGACTAACATGTAACATAAGTTGATGAGAACCATTTTTGATGCCTCCGCCGGCTATTTTATGTTCCCTGTAGACCTTGAGTGATCGAATGAGTCCCTTAAGGCCTGGATGTCGCAGGATAAACTGTTCGAAAACAAAGTTATCTTCCAGCGCAGTCTTATCTTCTGTTGAAAATGCTTTGGCTATCAAACTCTCGACGCCTGACCGTTTCTCCTGACTAAACAAACACATGGAAAATTGTGTTTCTACAATAATAACTGTTTTATTAAATTTTACATATACCTTTTGGGATCTCTGGCCACTTCGACATGGAAGGTCATCAAGGGCCCTTGGCCAAGGACCAGTTGATCCGAACTCATTTTTTGGGATTGTTGTGTGCAACAAGTATTTTTAAGCGGTTATTATTTGCGGGATTTCTGCCTCTCTTCTCCTTTCACAGGTTTCTCTATCTTATCTAATTTAATCCTCTCCTCACGATAAGCCACAACAAACTGCTTTCTTAATGAAGGAAAACGGTCCCGCGCCGCAGACCGCAACCAGCCCCCAAGGGAAACACCACACGTCCCGTATCCCAGTCCCCAGTCCTAAAAAGAACAGCCAACTGACAAAAGTCGTAAGTAATACGTAGTATATATATTTTTTAATCTTTTTGGTTAATTTACAATTTGCTTATCGAAGGTAACTAGCGAGAGAAAAGCATTGACACCCATTCAGCCTTCGACAGATAAAAAGATGATGGTCGGACGACAGTCGCCAAAGCCCAAGGCTAGCAACAAGCCTTCTGCGGCATCTTCGACGACAACACCAACATCGGTGCTCAAAACTAAAAGCCAAGTTCAAGCGGGGATGACACCCGGCGGGGCTTTGCCTACAGCGTCGTCAACGCCACTCCCTGGCGTCAAACCCAAGGTCAAGGGCTTCAAGCAGACGACACTACGACAAAGTCAGAATGTCAAGAAGGTCAGCGGACCTTCACTTGTTCACAAAGAGGTACAGACTGAAGCAGAGGAACATCCGGATCTCGCCCTTATCACTGGAGGTAAGTTTTATTGAAATAATAATTTAATGATGGTTTTTGACTAATTAAATGGATTTTTAAAGACGATGCTCCCCCTGAATATTGGAAGCAGTTGGCAGAGACGAGAAAGGAAGCGTTGGAAGAGGCGTTACAGGAAAACGAAGCCCTTCATCAAAAAGTGGCAGAACTGGAAGAGGACAATAAAGCCATGGAGGAAATGCTGGAACATGCGAAAAAACTTGCAGAGCTTGTATCGGTAAATATATTTTTTTTAAATTACTTTAATTTCAATAAATTATTTTAAATATTTTAAATATACTATTATACTATCACTATGAACTAATTGCAGTCCATGACGGAAGATTCTGGAATCGCTACGGACGAGTCCCTCAACCAGTCAACTGCCCAAACGGAGGACAATTAAAATGTAAAAATTATTAGATATTGTGGTCGGATGATATTCTTCGTGTTTGTACTTTCTCTAGGTTAGCATGTGATTTCGTCTTATTTATTTTTTTCTTTATAAAAAATGTATGCGATAAGAGCACTGAAAAATTAAAGCATTCTTAAGATGGGACAAATAAATTTTTAATGTAAAAAGCGTGATTTATTTAAAACAATAATATAATGGTATACATTTTGATGTGGAAAGCACGGTTAAATAAATAATATTATTATTATGCAGTATGGCATGTAACTTCATACAAGTACAAAATATATTTTATAAAACAAGTAATTTTTTAAAAGAAAAAGTTTAATCGGTTGACCCTGAAATTCCCCAAGCTCTCATGTTTGTAAGGGCTTTGTTAATGACCCCAATCCATTCATCTCTCTCCATTCTGTTGTCGGCGGAAAACATGTTTTTAATGGCTGTATACTTCTCATGCACAGAGACGACGAGGGAATCCTTGTCCGTTGGCAGTGGCTCTCGGGTCGTCACAAGTAGAAATGTATTTGGCCGTGCGCAAACCTCCCGAGATGTCGGGCTGATTCGAGGAGTAATACATGAAGAAAGATCCAGAGTGAGGCAAGGCGGCTTGTCCTGAGCCTCGTCTTCAGGGTAAGTCCAGAAAATAAGACGATAGTCCTTATCCAGCATTGCATAGCGGCGATGCCAGGCCCCAAGTCCAGACACATCGGAAAATACGGTGAGAAATCCCTTGTAATTTAGCTCGTTCTTTGTAGAACACTTGATGCGCATTGAAATGTTTGGGAGAATAAGGGCAGTGCTCACAAGCGATAACTCCCATTCGTTCTTATTCAGATTGCTCAAATCCAGATTGAGAACTCCTTGAAGAGTGAAGTTTGAACTTCGAATAGAATTTGAGGACGCGGAAGATGGTCGAGCGCTGGATTTCAAATCTGTAGCCTTTGGCGTATGTTTTGATGAGCTTTTTGAAGGGGTCAAGAAATGGCTGAGAGTAGAGCCCTTACTTGGAGTGGAACAGGAGCCTGAAGAGGCAGTTGGATTCTGTAATTTGGTTCAGAAAAATATTATATAAAATCGTTTTAATAGTTTCCATTTTATAGTTACCTTGATGTGATATTTCATGTTGTGTGGAATGACATCAATTTGCTTAAAAGTTCTCAGTGCATAAACTTCCACTTGAATTTTAAAGCTAGGATCCATTTCTGGAATAGTGAAATCGTTTGGAAATTCAATCATAGTATTGCTGGCAGATGTTTTGACTGTGGATGTGGCCAACACGGTCTCATTATGCTTCAAGATGACAATCAAATGGTAGACATAGTCTTGGTGAAGTCTGGCAGATTTTACAGGATACAGCTGAATGTTGTCAATTCTCATGGACCCTCGAATGCTGGATGAGGGCTTAAACTTGTCCTTAGAAGGAGATAACAGCAAATTATCCTCGTCTTTTTTTCCGTGTCGCAGTTTGTTGATAAATAAGAGAAGCTGGGAGCGCTTTTGAGCTGCACAAAAAAATAAAATAATTTAATATTTAACTCAATTACTAGCAAAACATGTTTTAATAATAGTAATAATATGTACACTTACAAGCAATAAGAAGCACTCGCTCCCCTTCAACATTTTCTGTGGAATTGTTAAATTCAAAACTGGACTCGCAAACATTCAAAGCTTTGCTGGCTTGTGCAATTGCTTTCTGCTGGATTAAAACTGCTTGTTCCAAAGTTTGGATCTTGTCATGAATTTCAACTTTTTCCCCTTCGTCCTCCTCTTCTTGCTCTGCTAAAGTTTTAAGGCTTGTTGGCGTCTTGAAAACTTCATCTTCAGATTTCTATTGAAGCAGTTTTTTTATTATTATTCTCTTTAATTTTTTATATATATATTTTTTTTAAAATACCTTCATCTGCTGTTGTTTTTTTCTATAAAGACTGACAGTATGCATAAGTGGTTGTTGTTGTTTCTTTACAATGGGTGAAGAAGTTTGAACAGGAACTGCGCTTTCCATCATAAAAGTATCATCATCTATCCCATCTTGACCTTCCAGAGCTTGGTCAATAAGCTCATCAATTTTTCGACAAGCCATTGTGGTGTTCATCTCCCCAACGGGCTTTGTTGCTCTACTTTGGATAAATGAGCCCAGTGAACTTGTCGACATTGAAGAATTTAGACTATCTTGGACAGACGTTTCCAAATTGTCCGTATCTGTGTCTTCTTCTTCGTCTTCTTCTTCTGCTTCCGTAGTTTCAATGTCTGTGAGTGATGGGTACATTTTATCTTCTTTATGCACTACTTTTATCCTTTTCACAGATTTTGCAATTAGAAAAGATGAAGAAATTTTCTCTTCTTCTTCTTCTTCTTCTTCTTTCCCTTGAAATAGCTTTACAGGAGAATGTTCTTTTTCTGGAGAACAATTTGTGGGAGGAAGAGGGGGCGGCGGTGGAATAGAAGCAGGCGAAGCAGCAGACTCTTGTCCAAAGTAAAATGTAGGAGGTGGTGGCTTTGATTTTGCTGTTTCCTTTTGTTCTGGTTCTTTTTTCTTTTCGGGGGACATTGTGATTGAAACTGGAGGTGCCACATTCTTGTTAACGAAACGCCTAACATTTAACCTTTGATTTGCTTCTTGCTCTTTAGCCTTAAGCTTCTCCTGTTCTTGTTGCTGTTTTTCGAAAAGCTTGGCTTTTTGTGCCACAGATAACTCTGAAGGATCAATTGCAAGAGATTTTCGAGAGTGAAACTGTTGAAGTGGTGTCAGTGTCGTGACTGGCTCAGGCTCAGGCCGTTTTTGAGCCACTGGAGTTTGCCATGCTGATGCTGGCTTTGGAATTTTGGGAGCTGTAGGGACCAATGAAGGGTCGGAAGATGCGGATGCAGTCTCAAACATTCGTTTCTTACTCATAAACGAAACTTCCTTTTTCACTGAGCTTGGTCTCTCGGATTGAATCTTTACAAAGCCTTGCAATTCCTACACAGAAATATTGTTTTGTTAAATATAATCTGTTTAAATGTATAAAAAATTGTTGCTTACCAAATTCTTTTCAAACTTGTCCTCTTTAATCAAGTATTTTGGTGTTTGTTGCAACTGCTTAATGGGAGAGACGGATCTGGACTTTTGAAATTGACGAATTGGAGATTCCACCTTTTGTGGTGATGCAATCGCTGGCGAATTCTTTTGTGGAGAAGAAATGAAACTAATTTTGGCAGGGGACATTTCTTTTGTCACAGGAGTGCTGGCTTTAGCCGGCGAGACTGATGCTTCAAAAGGACTTTTGCTTCTTGGAGTTAGTTTCTTGGTTGGTGAGACAGATCGTGACCTTTGTTGAGGGACTGATGACGCCGCGGCAATAAACTGATGACAACTGACCTTTTTCTGAGCAGCAGCCAACCTGTTGGTAGGCGGAGGAGTGGACACGGAGAAGCGTGTAGTTGACCTTGTTGTATTGGTTATCGGCGGAGGGGCAGTTGACACCTGACGAGAACATGGAGTCCCTAGATCATCTTCCCAAGAATTGATGGACTGAGCGAGAGCCGACAATCTAGATTTTCTTGATACGGGGGATGCAGAAGCGGACGTGGCAGCTAAAGTTCGGCTAAATTTTGAATTTTTCAAACGACCAATCTCGTCGTTTTGTTCTCGATCCATTTCCTCCTCCTCATTTTCTTCTTCCATATCTTCATCTTCATCGGGAAGAATGGGTGCGGCAGTGTTTTCCTTGTTGTTACTTGGCGTTGTGGGGGCGGATTCAATCATCTCATCCTCAGCCTGACCTTTTACCTCAATGAGGGACTCCTCCTCCTTCTCATCCTCCTCTTCTTCTTCTTCTGGAATGTTGGTGCGGTTCTCCTCCCTTAACACCCCCTCCCTCGCCTTGGCTTCTGCCATTAATTGCTACAAGAAAAAGAAAAGCTTAAATTACCAATTTCAGACAAACCTTTCATCTCCCCCTTTTACCTCGGCGAACGCGCAGACACTGTCGTCCATGATAAGCGACGATGGCTTAATTAATTTCCTTAGTTAGTTAGATATTCTTTTCAGAGCGAGAAGTGAACAAGTGTCAGTTGGAAGATTTTCCATGTATGGCAAAAATACCAACCGCCAAATTTTCCTCCCTCCACATGGAAATGTCTTTGTGCTTTTTGTCTCATCCAACGATTTCATGTCGTATGCACTTTTAGAAAGATGTGACCAACTCAGTTTTTGACGAAAGTTTTTCTTTTAAAAAAATGAATATTATAATGTTCAAGAATCAGATCGCTATATTTTCAAATATTTTGTATGTGGATGTAATGCATTTGTGCGTCATGTTAAAAAACGACCTTTTTCATAATGTTCCATGAATATTACTAAAGTTTCGTTTATTTTATTTCGGTTTTTAAAAAGGCAATTACAGTCGAATTATTTCAGGTATTTTAATTGTAAAAATTTAAAAATGATTTGCTTCTCATAGTAAAAAATTAAATGTAAAGTAGTATAGGTTAAAAGAATGGTTTGGAATTGAATCGTTTTTCAAAGAGTTTCCAGTGTTTATTCCACAGTGACGGACTTTGCCAAATTTCTTGGGCAGTCCACGTTGCATCCTCTGAGGACGGCGATATGATAGCTCAGCAGCTGCATCGGAATCACGGTCAGAATCCCCTGAAGACAGTCCACGGAGTGAGGAATCTCGAGGTAATTTTCCCCGCTGAACGCCTGCGTCTCGCTGTCTCCCTTTTCGCAGAGGAGGACGGGGCGTCCCTCCCGCGCAATCACCTGCTGCAGCGCATTCATGCATTTGGAGTAGACGGGATCTCGAGTGACGACCATGATCACGGGCATCTGCTTGTCCACTAGGGCTAAGGGACCGTGTTTAAGTTCCCCGGCGAGAATCCCCTCGCTGTGCATGTACGTCAACTCTTTTATTTTCTATACAAAAGCACGATTTAGTTAATGTCATAATGTTTTGAAAAATAAAATTGTATTCTTACCAAAGCCCCTTCAAGACAGGTGGCGTAGTTATATCCACGACCCATGACCAACAATGATTTCTGGTTATAAAGGTCAGCCGCTAGCTTCTGCACTTTTTCGTCCACCTTCAACACTTCCTTAATGTAGTCTGGAAGGAGTTTGAGGCCCTGGATGATTTCGTAGCGTCGGGGTTGGATTGAAATCCGATCCTCGCACATCATCAATGCGAACATGACCAACGATATAAACTGGGAGGTGTATGCCTTGGTTGAGGCCACTCCAATTTCAGGTCCTGCGTTGATATGAATCCCGCAATGAGACTCGCGACAAATGGAAGATCCTACTGTGTTTGTCACCCCCAAAATGAGAGCGCCACGCGCTTTGCAGTATCGAAGTGCCAAAAGCGTGTCTGCAGTCTCACCTTTAAAAAAATAAAACAAAATTGATAATACTATTTGTTGCAAAATCAATGCATTGTATTATTGTATCATAAAATATCAATATTATGTTAATTACCAGATTGGGAGATGAAAAAGCACACATCATCCCTGAAAATTGGGGTGTTTCTATCCAAGAAATCTGAAGCCAGATCGACCATGACGGGAAGTTCTGTAAGTTCCTCCAAAAGTTGTCTTGTCGCAATTGCAGAGTGATAGGAAGTTCCACATCCAATTAGCAGCAGTCGACGACATCGGCGAATCTCTGCAATGTAATCTTTAAGTCCCCCCAAGATGACGGTCCCCTTTTCAAAGTCCACACGACCCCTCATAGTATTCACGACAGACTCTGGCTGCTCAAAAATTTCCTTTTGCATGAAGGATGAATAGTTTCCCTTCATAATCTGCTGGATTTCCATCTTAAGGGTTGTGATCTCTCGAGCGTGGGGATCGTCTATGGCTCGTTTCAATCGATGGATGGACAACAGTCCGTTTTTAACTGCGGCCACGTCGTCGTCTTCCAAGTAAAGGACGCGATTGGTGTGCTCGATGATTGCAGATGCGTCTGACGCAAAAAAATATTCCACTTCCTTGTCCTCTCCTAAGGGTCCAAATTGTGAGGTGGATTCCACTCGAGGATAATCTGCGGGTGGAATCGTAAGTCCTGCGCTAACTGAAACCACACGATGATCTGGAACAAACAATGACAATTTAGAAAAAAAGTCTTTGGGCAGAAAAGTTATGTGCACGATAATTTTTACCTGACTTTTGAGCGTCTGATGCCACACGACACAGAAAAAAACAAACAAAAAAATCACTAATTTTAGTAAATCAGTTTTCCAAAAAATAAAAGAAGCTTACAATAAGCAAGCAATGTTAAAATACAAATGCATGGGATGCAAAGTGCGCAAAAACGATTTAAACATAGCGATTTATTTTAGAAAACTGACCTTTGGAGTAAAGAATTGGAATTGAATCTGCAGCGAGTTTAGTCTTGGACTTGATCCCAACAAGTAATGGACTTCCTCGTCTTGTGGCCACGCATTCTCCAGGAAAATGACGACTTTTGACACATAGCGCATACGCCCCTTCCTAATTAATTTAATTAATTATAGATATTTTTATAAGGTATGTATTTACTTATTAAAGGTTATTATGCTAAACAATTAGTTTAATTTACCAATTGGGCAATGGCTTGTTCCACAAGTTCCCTGAAACAAACGCCGTCTGGATTTTGTTGATAGATGTGAAGCATGAGCTTTGCCACGACTTCTGTGTCCGTGTCAGACTCAAACTCATGGCCCTTGCCCATAAGGAAAAGTTTAATGTCTTTGTAGTTGGTGATGATCCCGTTGTGGACGAGGACAAAGTTGTTGTCATCGTCAGATCGGTGGGGATGAGCGTTGACGGCAGAGGGGACACCGTGAGTGGCCCAACGAGTGTGGGCAATTCCGACATGAGAGGAATGACAAGCCTCAAATTCCAATGCAAATCTCTCTGCATAACACAACAAAGTTTTACAAAAAATGCATAATAACGCGACATTGTATCCCTTACTGCTCAAAATCATGTTCTGAAGAGCCTTGACCTTCCCGGTCTCTTTGATGATGGTGATGTTTTCCGAGTCTGAAGTGTCGATGGCAATTCCTGCAGAGTCATATCCGCGATATTCCAGTCGCTCTAGACCCTTGATCAGCAACTCGATAATCTCCTGTCGCGCCTTTGGCGTCAAGTAGTTCAGGTACGCAAAAATTCCTACAAAAAAAATGACGCATGTTCATATAAATGATAAGTGACAGCTTATCAGTGAAATCTCTACGCAAATAATATTCGAGTTTGACCAAGTGACAATCAATCAGAAAGATAAAAAGGATGAAATAACATAAATATTTTTCAATGGACGTCATCATGCAGGATTCCATTTTTAGAAATTTATTAGAACCCTGAAATGACCTACTTGTTATGCAAGAAAGGACCCTTTTTAGCTATTTTTGGAAAGAAACTGAGAAAGAAAGTGAAATTGTGTTTTGAGACGTGTTATAAATCAAGGACTCTCTTTGTCCAAAAGTCTCATATGCCAAAAGGGTTTAAGGGACTTGAGGTCAAAAGACCCTTTTGCTATGCATCATGACATTCATGACTAATAATTTACTTTGTTCTTAAAATAAACTGGAAAAAACATTCCCTTTATTTTGCTTTGTACGTATGTATAATATGCATCTTCTTTCGTCTGTTTGCTTTTGATTGAGATTGTAACAGGTCTTTGCTCTTTTCTTCTGATAAGTTGAGTATGCAAATGAGAATTTGGTTGGGACACACCCAAATAAGTCAACTATCACAATAATGGCTAACAATAGACGAGAGACAATCTTTGATTTGTTGTTGCAACATCAAATCAACTCGGCGATCAAATCAAATGGTATCATGAGATGAGATTGCATTGCTCAATTATTATATATCTCTACTAATTTGCATTTAACAACTTCCTCACCAATCAATCAAATTCAAAAGTAAATGCAACTTTATAATTGCTTTCTAAATGCAGTTATGGAGAAAAAAAATGTATAAAAATCTTACCGCACATGACGGCGTCAGTCCTTTAACCAAGTTTTAGAATGGTTTGATTGTTGGAAAGTTTGTATTGTTTCCTGAATATTCCTGATTGTTGGTGCTGGGTTGGAAGCAGGTTTGCGAGTGAATGTTTGATGTTGTTTGCATTTATTTAAATGGGCTCAAGTCCACGTACATTTAAATACAAAACATTTCTTCTTGCTTCTGCCCTCGATAGAATGGAAATGACATCTCACAATGCAAGCCAATGCAGACGAATGTATGCAAATGTCACCTTGCTTATCAACACCAATTGTCCGCTTATCTACGCAATACTTGCGTACTATTAGAAAACCAAGTGAAGGTAATTCGTCAGCAGAGCAGATTGTTCTTTCGTATTCCGGGACTGATGCGAGAGCCGGCTCGGGAATCGATCACACGCAAACACGTGTCATAATGACACTGTCATTCATCATTTTACAAGACGCATTATGTAATTATTATTGTCATGCAGAATGTCATTGCGTCAGGTCGCCACTCAAAGGTCATAATGTCTCGCAGGTTGCATTTTCAGAACACTCAAAATGAGATTCTCATCAAACCCCATGAATCAAATGAAAGCAACTTTCATAAACATTTTGAGCACATGTTGATTGATTGACTTGTCCAGAGGTCTTGTCTTGATTGTTGACCATGGACATGGAAGTTGACAACGAACGAAGGCTGAGGCTTATAAAGCAGGGGGCAGAAGCTAGGATTTACGAGGGCCTCTTTCTAGGAAGAAAGTGCATTGTGAAGGAACGGTTTGCCAAAAAATATCGTCATCCAGACCTAGACAACAGACTGACGAAAGAAAGGATGCGAGCTGAGTTAAGAGGCATCATTAGGTCAAAAAGCATAGGTACCCAAATTTATTGAAACCGGTCAAATTTATACAGTTGAAAATATTCCATTCGTTCAGGGATTCGAACGCCAACGATATATTTCGTGGACGGAAAACGCAACGCCATTGTGATGGAGTACCTCGAGAACGTGGAAACGGTCAACATTCACATCGGAAACGTTTTGGCAAAAGATGGGGTCGATTCTGGGATGGAAAAGCTAAAAATAATTGCCGACAAAATGGGAGTGGCTGTGGCGAAAATGCATTCCGTCGGAATAATTCACGGGGACCTCACGACTTCAAATATTTTGGTGGATCCCGTGTCTCAATCATTAGCCCTTATCGACTTTGGATTAAGTCACATGGATCACGTGGCAGAAGACAAGGCCGTGGATTTGTATGTTTTGGAACGAGCCCTCAGCTCCACATTTTCCAATATCCCTTGGTTCTTTGAAAAAATACTGGAAAGTTATCGTCAAATGTATGTTAATGGAGGGGAAGAGGTTTATAATAAGTTGGAAGAAGTTAGACTACGAGGAAGAAAGAGGACGATGGTAGGATAATATAATCTTTCATAATAATTATTGTTTTTATTATTATTATTACAATTAAGTAACAAATATATTTATCCTCCATGTAAATTTTCACGATAAAGTCTGTCAAGTGTTGTAACTATTTTTATAAACGGGAGGGTTGTCCCCCTGCTGCGACATATGATTCACCGGTCACATAAGACGCGTCATCCGAGACGAGAAATGAGACAAGGCCAGCTATTTCGTCGGGTTCTCCAAACCTTTGGAGGGGAATTGATTCTAGCATTTTGTCACTCACTCCATCAGTGTTTGTTATCTACGTTTTCAGAGGTTAGAAATGTTGGCCCTTATACGACAGTGTTTGATAACTTACGGCAGAACTAAAGCGAGTTTTGATTATACCAGGTGCAACACAATTGACGCGAATTCCTTCAGGTCCCAGTTCTTGAGCAACTATTTTAGTGAGACCCAAAAGGGCCGTTTTACTAACCGAGTACGGTCCAAGAACCTGAAACAATTAAAGAAAAACATAGGATAGGTTTTCTTAGACAAGTCATCTTAATTGAAGTACGGAAAATGGCTGAAAGCCTGCGATGCTTGAAACATAGACAATATTAGCCCCCTTCTTTCCATCCAAATGAGGCCTCACTTCTTTGGTCAACATGAAGGCTGCTTTTACATTTATCTCAAAAATTTTGTCCCAAGCTTCTTCAGAACAATCGAGACTGGCTCCCATGAATGGGTTTGTGGCTGCGTTGGACACCAAAATATCAATTGCCCCGAAATCTTTCAGTGTCTTTTCAATAAGGGCTGCCCTATCGTCTTTGCTTCCCACGTGACAGACGAGACCTTTGATTTGACTTGAAGGGATGGCCTCTTTTCCTGTTAAAGTTTCCAACGCCCTCGTCACATTTTTCTCTTTGCGACTACTGATCATAACTTTGGCACCGTCTCTGGCTAGTCTCTTCGCAATTGCAAATCCTATTCTGAAATGGAATATTGAATGAAATATTTGTCAGATTATCGTCGTTTCATGATCCAGTACCCGTCCGTTGACGCCGTCACGATTGCAACCTTCCCGTCCAATTTTCCCATCCTGATTACTGAAGTGGACAATGATCTTGAGAAAGATGTCAATTTAGGGACTATCCGTCTCAGCAACATGTCAATATCTGCAAAGCCCAATAAGTATTAATGATATCAATTAAAGTCAAGTCATAAGGTCAACAGTTCATGCAAACAGAAAGTTGTGACATGTGATGGTCAAATCTCAATCTGCCTCACTTTAGAAAAACAGAAAAATGTCTTCAACTACGCCATAAAATTCGACAAACCTTATTTTTAGGTGGACCGCTTGACCTTTGTACCTTTGATAGCGTCGCGATTTTAGTTTCATCAAATTTACTTTACCGCGGAAGTGTTAATTTGACACATTGCAGTTCAACCAAAAAACCCAACCTCGATTAAAATATTTTACGAATATGTGTGGGTGTGACGTGTCTGTGGGAGTGGTCCATTAAAATGTTCAACTACGATGCTCAATTCTCCCTCCTCCAGAGAAATGTTTATGATAAGGGCGCTAGAGAAAATTTTAGCGGATCGCGAAATTAAAAAATCCCATCACGCCCAGCTCAAAAGGGCTTGCGAGGTCGCATTAGGTACAACTAGTTAATATTATCATTTTCAAACTGAAAATGACTTTTAATTATATTTTGATTTGTTGCAGAGGACATTAAGGGATCGCTGCAAGATGGACAACAAGTTTCGTCACCTGCGACAGCCCTCCCACTTCCAAAATCTGATAAAACCCTTCCCATCGACTCTGAAAAGTATTTCGTCCCTTTTGAACTCGCCTGTCAGAGTAAAACCCCCAGGATTGTGGTCACTTCACTGGATTGCCTTCAGGCAAGAGCTTTTAAACTATTTTATTCAAACAGATTTTTGTTTCGGGTGCCAATTGGTGTGTTTATAATTGCAGAAACTAATTGCATACGGTCATCTCACGGGAAATTGTCAAGATTCTACAAATCCCAACAAAAAGCTGGTTGATCGTATTGTAGAAACGCTTTGTGCCTGTTTCATTGGCCCCAATACCGATGAAGGTGTTCAACTTCAGATTATCAAGGCGCTATTGACTGTGATGACGTCACAGCATGTGGAAATTCATGAGGGAACCGTTCTTTTGACAGTGCGAACATGTTACAACATTTATTTGGCGAGCAAGAACCTAATAAACCAAACAACGGCGAGAGCAACGCTCACTCAAATGTTGAACGTTATTTTTGCCCGTATGGAAAGCCAGGATTCTCTCAGTCGATTGTCTGCAAGTCAAAACAGTGTGGCCTCACAGGAAAGTGGCGAAAAAGTTGAAGCCCAAAGTCATCCAACATCAGCTTCCAATGAAGTTCTAAATGTTAACGGTGACAATACTCCCCAAAAAGAAGGAAAAAATCCGTTTGAAGAAGAAGAAGAAAAAGAAAAAAAGGAGATTGAGGGGAAAAATCCTTTCGTTGAAGAAGAAAAGCCGAAGGAAAATGGAGAAATTGTTTCAGATAACACTTCCACAACTTCCAGTCATGAAAATGTTGTTTGTGAGCATGAAGAAAAAGTTGGGCCGGAATTAGATAAAATTCAAAAGGAAAACGGTATTGAAAAAGAGGAAGAAGTTCAAAGCCCTTCACTTCCATCTTCTAGCAACCAAGAAAAAGAGGAAGAAAATCCAAAAACATCGAAAAAAGAAGAAATCAATCAAAATGAAACAAAGGTGGAAGAAAATCCTGCAGTAGTAGTTATAGAACAACCTCCACAAGAGACATCTCCAAAAGAAGCTGCACAAAATGTCCTTCAGGAAAATAGTAATGCATGATGAGCTTTATAATGGTCTAAGACATTTTGCAATTAACTAATTATTGATTTTTTTCAGTGGAACAAACGGAGAAAGAAGAAGAACGTCCACCTTCAGTCCAATCTCCAACTCCTTCTGCTCAATCTGAAGACATGCATATAAACGTAGACGTTAATTTGTCCGGAAATCACGCCTTACCCAGTCCTGCAACCACACCCACAATCACAAGAGTGCCTTCTCAGGTAACCCAAAAGTTATTTATAAAGACTTTTAAAAAATTTAAATTAAATTATTACATAATCTTAAACTATCTCTCAGTATTTTCGGATGATGATGGATGTAAAGGTGAACAAGTTTTATTGAAAGTGAAATTAGTTTTTTTTTGTTTTGCGTGTTTTTTTATTTTGTATTTTGTTTTACGAGTATTTTTATTTAGTTACGGATTTTATTGCGATTAATGATTCTGATAATTTCTTGAAACCTGTTAACACTTTAAATTATATTTTAGGAGAGTATGGAAAACATTGGAGAAAATGACGCCGCAGCTAATGCTCATTTTGTCCATATTCTCCAAAAAGACGCATTTTTGGTATTCCGTGCCCTTTGCAAATTATCAATGAAGCCTTTACCGGATGGAATCCCAGATCCAAAGTAAGTAAATAAAATGCAAAAAAATATATTGGTGGTATTATCAAAAAGACTAGACGAATTTTAATTGTTTTTACAGGTCGCATGAACTACGCTCCAAAGTTTTATCATTGCAACTTCTTCTCTCAATTGTACAAAATGCAGGGGAAGTTTTTAAATCAAATCCTGTTTTTATCACGGCAATTCGTCAGTATTTATGCGTTGCACTGTCCAAAAACGGAGTTTCCTCCGTTCCCGAAGTCTTTCAGCTAACTTTGGCCATATTTCTTGCTCTTTTAGCAAACTTCAAAATTCATCTCAAGATGCAAATTGAGGTGATTATTAATAGGATATATTTACGGATATATATGGATTAATTTTTTTTTTCATTTTTTTTTTTGCTCTTTCAGGTTTTCTTTAAAGAAATTTTGCTTCCTCTGGTCGAGTCCGGTGGGGCCTCATTTGACCACAAATGGTTGGCCGTCCAAGCTTTAACTAGAATATGTGGAGATGCCCAGTGCATTGTTGACCTTTATGTGAATTACGATTGTGATTTATCAGCAGCAAATATTTTTGAAAGATTAGTGAACGACTTGAGTAAAATAGCTCAAGGGAGACAAGGGATAGATCTCGTTGGCTCAAGTGCCGTCCAAGATAAAGCTTTAAGAGTCAAGGGAATTGAGGGTCTTGTAGCAATTCTTCAATGTATGGTCGAATGGAGTCAGTCTTTGTACGTCAGCTCGGGAAGTCAGTCCAATCTCGGTATGCAAAGAAATTCAATTTTTGAGTATGCTATAAACATTGAGAGATTACTATTTATATTATGTATATCACAGACGGAGGTCACGATAAAGGACATGATGAAGAATCCGATCATCGAAAAATAGAGTCAGAGTACGACCCAGAACAATTTGAAGCGATGAAGCAACAAAAAGACATTTGGGAACACGGCATTGACCTGTGAGCTTTAATTTTAGTTATTTGAGATTTATAAAGCTTAATAATTTTATTTATCATAGTTTCAATCGCAAACCTAAACGAGGTCTTACACTTCTCCAAGAAAGAAAAATGCTTGGAGAAAGTGCAGATGAAGTGGCTTATTTCTTCCATACCGATGAACGCCTTGATAAAACTATGATTGGAGAATTTCTTGGAGATCCAGATAAATTCAATAAAGAAGTAAGCCCAAGTTATAATACCAAGCTAAAGGTTAAAACGTTATGCTTATGGTTTTTTCATTTTCTTCCTGATATTAGGTGATGTATGCGTATGTCGATCAAATGGATTTTAAAGAGAAAGAAGTTGTCACTGCCCTTCGACTCTTTCTTGAGGGTTTCAGGCTTCCTGGTGAAGCTCAAAAGATTGACAGGCTCATGGAAAAGTTTGCAAGTAGATATTGTGAATGCAATCCAAAGTAAATAGGATTTTTTATATATTTTTTAAATTGATTTTTTTATAATGCTTTTTTTGTAAACAGCCTCGGATTATTTGCGAGTGCAGACACGGCCTACGTACTTGCCTACTCCATTATCATATTAACAACTGATCTTCACAGTCCCCAAGTAAAGAATAAGATGACAAAGGAGCAATATATCAGAATGAACAGAGGGATTAACGACAGTCGAGATCTGCCTGAGGAATATTTATCACAAATTTATGACGAAATAGCAGGCAACGAAATAAAAATGAAGGGTTCTTCCAAATTAGGGAAACAAAGCAATCTTCCAAACGACAAAAGACGTCGACTTTTGTACAACATGGAAATGGAAGAGTTGGCAGCAACTGCGAAAAGTTTGATGGAGTCTGTTAGCCATGTCCAGTCCAATTTCACATCAGCAAAACATTTGGAGCATGTTAAACCAATGTTTAAGGTAATAATAATTTGTATCATTATTTTTAACGGAGATGATATGTCTAAACTAACCACTTTCTTGTTTGTATTTGTTTAGCTGGCGTGGACACCTTTTCTGGCCGCCTTTAGCGTTGGTCTTCAAGATTGTGACGATCCTGAAATTTCTCACCCATGTTTAGATGGAATGCGGTGTGCAATTCATATTGCATGCATATTTCACATGAAATTAGAACGAGATGCTTATATACAAGCCCTCGCTCGATTTACCTTGTTGACAGCCAGCAACTCTCAACTGGTAGAAATGAAGACAAAAAATATCAACACTATAAAGACGCTCATAACAGTTGCCCAGACCGAAGGAAATTATCTTGGGAGCGCATGGCTGGACATACTAAAATGCATTTCTCAATTAGAATTAGCGCAACTGGCAGGAGCTGGTCACCGATCTGTAAAAGACGCAGCATCAAAATCAACCCTGACTTGGGCAGCATTGGCAGGAACTTCCGCTGTTTCAGATAATTCCCATGATCCGATGTCACTCAACTTGAATTCATTAGATCGTATGTTTATACCTTAAATATTAAAACAGTAATTTGAACATTTGAAACATAATTTTCAGCAAGCGTAAAAGAGTCGATTGGAGAAACAAGCTCGCAAAGCGTAGTTGTGGCCGTCGATCGAATTTTCACCGGCTCCACTCGTCTTGATGGAGATGCAATCGTGGAATTTGTGAGGGCTCTTTGTCACGTTTCATCCGATGAGTTAGCACATCCCACTCACCCTCGAATGTTCAGTTTACAAAAGCTAGTTGAAATCTCATACTACAACATGGGAAGAATTCGGTTGCAATGGTCTAGGATTTGGGAAGTATTGGGAGAACATTTCAATCGGGTTGGATGTTCTGCGAATGAGGAAGTTTCGTTCTTTGCCATCGACTCTCTTCGTCAATTATCCATGAAATTCATAGAGAAGGGAGAATTTGCAAATTTCCGTTTTCAAAAAGATTTCCTCCGTCCCTTTGAAGTCATCATGAAAAAGAATCAGTGAGTTTCTATTAGTTCATCTTTTTTGCCAGTTTCTAATAATATTTATTAATGTGTGTTCTAAAAGATCGCCTGGAATTCGTGATATGGTTGTTCGTTGTATCACGCAAATGGTCAATTCTCAATCAGGGAAAATTCGTTCAGGATGGAAAAATATTTTTAGCGTTTTCCATCTCGCAGCTTCTGATTTTGACACAAATATTGTAGACATGGCCTTTCAGACTACAAACAAAATTATCGGTATGTATAAAAAAAAATATAAGTATATTTATTTCTTACTGCAAACTGACGAAAAATGTTTTGTTTAAATAGGTGATTTATACGAAACAAACCAAGTGGTTCTAGTTGACTCATTTCAAGACGCTGTAAAGTGCCTTTCCGAATTTGCCTGTAATGCCAATTTTCCCGACATAAGCATGGAGGGGATTCGTCTCATTCGCCATTGTGCCAAATATGTTCACGAAAAACCCCAACTTCTCATAGAACATAGCATGGATGAAATAAGCGTCGCGGAAGAAGATAGAATTTGGGTCCGCGGGTGGTTTCCCATCTTATTCGAATTGTCATGTATTGTCAATCGGTGTAAACTGGATGTCCGAACACGTGCGCTCACTGTCATGTTTGAAATCATTAAAACCTACGGAGAATCCTTCCAAAAACATTGGTGGAAGGATTTGTTTCAAATACTTTTCCGAATTTTTGACAATATGAAACTTCCTGAGCAGCATCACGAGGTAATATAGGACTAAATCTTTTGGGAAAATGTGTATTATAAAAATTTTTGGTTTCATAGAAAGCGGAATGGATGACAACTACATGTAATCATGCCTTATTCGCCATTGTTGATGTTTTTACACAATACTATGAAATTTTGGGACCACTGCTAATGGACGATATTTTTGTACAACTTCAATGGTGCATTACTCAAGATCATGAACAATTGGCACGAAGTGGAACGCATTGTTTCGAACACTTGGTCATCTCGAGTGGATCAAAGTTTACTCCAATAGCGTGGACTTCAACTTGTAGTTTTGTCAAAACTATTTTTAAATCTACAAAACCAGAGTCTCTATTATCATGGAAGCCTTCAAACAACATGAACAATGAACAGGTAATTTTATATTTTGTAATAATCATATCCAATATCTGTATCGATAATTTTGGCCTTATAGAATCATGTCAATGAACGAAGACAAAGTCATGATGGACCTCCACCTGCTCTAAATTCGCCAATTAAAACGGTAAGAGTAACAAATATTTTTTTAATTGATAAACACTTGGTTTTTACACGATTTTTTTTAAAAAAAATAGGATGACGAACGACTGTTTACCAAACTAACCATCAAATGCTCTGTCCAACTTGAGCTTATCCAAACAATTGACAACGTGATATTTTTCCCTGCTACATCAAAAAGAGAAGACGCTGAGAATTTAGCACTTGCACAGGCAGATTTATCCGAGAAACTTTTAGGATGTGAAACACAACGAGAAGAACAAGGAATGTATCCATTTCTCACTTCACAAAATCTCTTTACAATTCTAGATTGTTTGGCAGAAGCTCATCAATTTTCAACTAAATTCAACCTCGACAACGATCAGGTATTTATTTGTTATATTGTTATAAATAAATAATCTATTCAATCTTATTTTAACAGAGGAACATGCTTTGGAAAGCAGGATTTAAGGGACAAGCAAAACCCAATTTGATAGCCCAAGAAACCCAAAGTTTAGCCACATCGTTGCGAATTTTATTTCGAATGTATTTGGACGAATCAAGGCTAGAATCTTTTGAGGAAATCGAAAAGAGGTTAATAGTCACTTGTAAAGGAGCCTTGGAGTATTTCATCAGTCTTCCCTCCAATGCCCATCGAGACACTTGGACAAATCTTTTACTCCTTTGTCTAACCAAAGTTTTAAAACTTCCAGAAGATAGGGTAATAATTTAATAAATTCATTAATAATTGTTTATTTGTAGAGGTAATCATACTTATTGTTATTATTTTATTTTATTTTTAATTTCCAGTTCAAGACCCACACAAGCCACTACTACCCCTTTCTCTGTGAAATGGTTTGCATCGAGTTGAAAGCAGAGCTTAAAGCCGTACTACGAAAATATTTTATGCGTCTTGGCCCTGCATTTGGAATATGCCCCCCTTTTCCACCGCCAACAAGTCCAAAAAACAGTAACTGACCCCAAGAGCAACCCCTTCTTCGAATTATTGACTTGCTGACCTGCGTCTAAATATTACGATATACAAACTGGTGCAATTAATTAATTATTTTTAAAGTGGGAAGTTGCCTTAAATCGTTTTAAAATTTCGAATTTTACTAGTAGGAATTTTTTATTTCAAAAGTGATTATGCCACATTCCGATATGCATTTATAACAATGATTATTATTATTATTATTTAGTGCAGTCTCTGGTGATTAGCTTTAGTTTTGTGTGTGTTGCTGCAAGAATAAAAAGGTGCTGAGGTCAACAATCAGTAAATATATGAATTTCTTGTTCTTAATAATTATTATTGTTATGCATGAATCCTTTGCATAAATTCCGTCTCCAAATTAATTTGGTTAATTCTTGTCTGGGTCGTTTGCATAATTGAAAGATAAAGGTCCATCGGTCTCTGCTTATCTTGTCCTCGTCTAACGCACATCCTCAGTCTCATACATAGTTCCTTCCATTCTGTTCCTTTTCCATCGCTCAGAAAATAAAATTATTTCCCTATTAAAAATTCAATAAAAAAAAGTTCGAAACGTAAGTTCTTTTATATGTGTCGGTTGACTTTTAAATATTTCAATAATATATGTCAATAATATTTAGATTTATTTTCAGAAAATGGCAAGGAAAGGAAAGTTTTTGACCCTTCTCGCCCTCATGATCCTGGGTTTTGCATCCGCTGAAGAGGCAGAAAGTCAAGGCCATGCCCACGCTACCTCTCAAACTGTCCAAACAAGTCATTCCGCCGGCCCTTCAGGGACAGTGACTTCCGTCCATAGTTCAAGTCTCAACAATGGGGCAAATGATGCAGCATTCGCCACAATTGCCAATGCCTTGGCAGATAATCCAGCATTAGCCCAAGCCGCAGCAGCAGCTCTTGGTGGGGGTGGAGCTGCTCCGGGGGGAGGATTTGCAGGATTAAATGCAGCCAGATATGGAGCCCTTCCAGGTGGACAAATCGGAGGGGGATATCCTGGGGGTTTTCCAGGTGGAATTCTTGGAGCATTTCCAGGGCTTGGGTTCGGCAAAGGTATTTTCCAAGTTATTTGAAGACCAGTGGGTATTTGGGTATGATTCTAATAATTTTATGTGCTCATAATGCTAAAGGTTTTAACTTGAACATTGATGCCGGAGCTGGAGCTGGGATTGGGGGCTTGGGCGGATATTTCCCAATAATTGAAAAGGTATTTACAAGATTGCTCGATTGAGTTTTAAAATTAAAATTTGATCTCTCCGACTCTTGCAGGCAGTTGTGGTTGTGGGTGGAGCCATTCTGATTCTCCTTATAATCGCCTTCTTACAAGGGACCCTTAGCCCAGGAGGATTTTTGCATAATTTGGGAGGTGGCTTTTCCAAGGCGTTGGCTGGTGCAGGATCCGCGTCCGTCGATGTTGGACCCTTTCACTCCGGGGTTTCAGGAGCTGGTTCTCTTGGGGGTGGGGTTAATGTGGGAGGGGCTTCAGTCAACGATCCCCAGTTCAACAATCAAGTCAACAATGCCATCAACAGACGTTTCTAAGTAGTTCCTGTTGATAATACATAAGCTAAGTCCATTTAATAAATATACATAAGCTTGAAAATTTAGTAGAGCGAAAGAAATACAACAATAAAAATTGGTTATTGCAATGTAAAAACAGTAAACGTTTTTAATTTACGCACTAGCAGTGAAGCATTAATTAAAAGCATTTTTCCAGTCATAATAATTCATAAATAGGGACAAGCAAAAGACAATTTTATCTCATTCTGGTCATGTCGTCGTGGGTGTCCATTCTTGTGCTTGTTTTAGGTGTTGTCATTTGCGTCGTTAGTTTTCCGAAACAAAGCTTAAGATATCCCACAGCCAATGAAGTTTATCCAAATGCAGAGAGGTTGACGGGATTTGACCGAGCTGGCTATGGACTCCTTTCTTTAATTGACGGGTGAGAGTATTAATTTAGTTTACATTCCTTTAAATAGAAATGATTAATTATTAACATCCATCCATGTATTAGCGTGGTTGGAATGAGTAACAAAGTGACGGATAAATTAGGCTCCGTGATACAACTTTTTGGAACACTGCTCCAAATTGTCCACAGTTTTATCCACATCCCAAACGCTCACAGCGAAACGACTCCAAGACCAAAAGATCCCAACTTCCCATCGGAAAATGCTACCGACAGCTAATTAATAATTACTACAACTAACTATAATTAATTTGTTCTGTGAGATGCACGACTAAGTAATTGACATCTGTAAATTAAATCGGTTGTTGGCCTTTCTAGAATATTAATTTGTCTCATTTCCCATGAAATCTCATTCTCATCAGAATTTTTAGCAAAAATGTTATTCCCGTGGCTTTTTCCATTGCTAGCTTCCGTTATTGTCAACGTAGAGGGTTACCCCAGAAGAAGTTTGGGGGACGTGGAAGAGTTTCTGTCCTATGAAGAAGGCGTCTTCCAAAGTTTTAAGCACAACCTCATTCGATATTATGGCGTGAGCGACGATTTTGCAGAACAGGTACATAACCTAACTAAGAAATAAAGTTCAAAATTCAGACGTCTACCAACTAATTACAAACTTTTTTGATTGTACATATGTAACAGTTTAAAGAAAACCTGAAAAGGGCAATTCGTGAAGAATGGATCATAGCTGCAGACAAAATCTCGCGACAAGCTTCAATTGACGAAGACGAGGAGGAGGATGACGAACCCTCAACATCCACAACTCAAGGCCCATCTCCATTCAACATTGTCAACGGCATTTACGGAATATTAAGTGGTATTGGGACACTTAACCCTGACCGTGTCTTTATGTCCACCGTCAACTTTTTCCCTCCGTCTCAGAAACAAACAGCTCAGGCCCTTATCAATTCTGCCCTTGGAGAAAAGCCTGGAACTTGGCCAACGCCTACAACAACCAAACCAACGACCACAAAACTGACAACATCTACTCGAGATCCAGATGATGAAGATTATGACGAAGACGAGTCAACGACACCAGCCCCACAAACGGTCACTCTTGGACCAGCGGTGGCAGTTGCAGCTGCAGCTGTGCCAGTGACTGCAGTCGGAACAATAGCCCCAACCATTGATAAATATACAATTCGTCCAAAGGAAACTGCAGAAAGTGCACCTGTTGTTGCAGTGGTCACATCTGCCCCCGTTGCAACCGTGACCTCTGCCCCCGTCGTCGTTGTTGAGACTAAAGCTTAAATTATAGTTATTTATCAAGGGGAAATGAATAAATATTTGGAAATCTCAATTTGTCTCATTCTGCCTCATACCTTTGTTATGTCTCAACTCGCCTCGCTATAGCGAAATAAAAATATCCATCAACAACAATTATTTTTTTTTTTGAGAAGGAGATTTTACACGTTAATTTATTATCTGATTTTATGAGGTGGCCTAACTATCTTAATCTAACTCTAGCCGTTACGTCAGTGGTAAATAATTTACATAGCCTAGGATTAATCTATGTAAGAATATTTATAATTTTTACACTCATTAGAAGCCCCCAATTTAGATAGCATAACATTTAACTGATACGTTTAACCCGTAAGTTAATGTTAGATTTGGATAATTATTTAATTCCAGGGTTTAGAAATAGACTATTTCCCTCGTCGACGGACGATACAAAAGTTGACTCAAGCAATGAACGAGTATTAATTGGCCACTCACAGCGATAAAATTTTGAATTCTCATTCTTTCACAAGGAAATTAAATTGGAAGCAAACGTTTTACAAGTTAATTACTTTTTTTGAAATCTCAGCTGCAGGGTTTGGTCCCATTCACTCAAAAATTTGGCCAATTATTTGCAAATTATTAGGCTGGAAGAAGGGAAACTAAAGGACCATCTCTTTACATACATACATAACTTATGTAACTTAAGTCTAGCTAATTTATCCCTGATTAATTACTTATCATTGATTATACATATAATAAATGTCATACACTAAATTAATTACTCTTTAGAGGAATGCATTTAAAACACTCACAATCCCATTGTTTGAGGATAGTTTTGGTTTTACTTACTCTACATCATTTAGGCAGTTTTTGTAGCTAACTTCGTCCATGTCCAACAACAATGGCTCTTCAATAACTTTTCATAAATTAAATAGCAAAAGAAAACAAAAATTTTAAGCTATCTTAATTATCAGCTTAATAGTTATATAACGTTTTCTTCATTCTCTTTCCCCGTTCTTTGTTTGCTACAAAGTTCTACCCAAAGATACATTAATTACTCTTATAATGTACGTACAAATATTTGAAGCAATTTCAGTACTTATAATAATTAGCCAAGATAATATTAATATTCTGTGCTTCGGTTTAGTTTAGGTACAGATTTAATTCTGCATTGCAAATGCCGGCAATAAAATATCTACAAAACAAATTTTACAAAGAAAGCTTTATTTTCTCTCATCGAGTTCCTGCGACCAAATATCAAGCCAACAATGCAATAGTTATTAAATTAAAACAAGCATCACTTATGTAAATAAATAGTCAGGTAACAAATACAAATCATATAAACTCAAAATAAATTAAAAAGTAAAAAAAAAATCTTTTCGGAAACAAAAATAAGTCCAAATCGATTAAATAATAATCGAACCACACTGGAAATTGTGCCCTCGGCTTTGTTCGCATAAAATGACAAGTTTTGGCAGAGTAATAGTAATAATAATAATTGTGATTATTAAGAATAGCAAATAAATTTTTTTGCGGCACAACGCGACAGCTCGCTACTTGCAAAATGCAACAACGTTTTTTGATTAAAAATTTGGAACCATGTACGTAGTAGTTAATTATCCCATGTTAATAAATAAATCAATTACGTTCACAACAATCAAGAGTATCATCCAATAATACAAACACTGACTATATATAAGTAATTGTAATAATAATAATGAGTGCGTTTTTTTCAACTGGAAAACATAAGCTCACAGGACTAATCAGTTTTCTCTTAATCTCAAAATCTATAAACCCTAAAAAATAAAGCAGTGACCAAAATTTAACTCTAGTACATATTTTTAATAAAAAGAATGTTTAAATATTTTCCACAGCTCACAATCGAAAGTTGACAGGGATTGCCAAAATTGTGTGAACTGCTTCAAAATTACTTGTTGCTGGTTAGTCCATGAGTTTCGGAAGTTCCGAATTTTCTCAGCCTCTATATTATTATATATACCTACCTACCTATATATATATATATACCTGTTTAAGTTTAATTAATACTTAATAATCGTTAATTATAATTAGTAGTAGTCAATAATTGTCCGTAATTTTATGCTTCATCATCAGTCACCATCACGCATACACGACAGCTCGCACTACCTCACTATTTTTGTATAATATGTAGAGGGTGTGCCATAAATTGCTGCATAAGCCTACAGCCTAAGCAATAATACAAATAGTTACAATTGTTGGAACTATGATACCTTCTTTTGTTTAACTAAGAGATAACTAATTCAATCTTAACTATAACAAGTTGGAGGTTGTGAGAGAATGTGGTTGTGATTATATAATCCAAATTAATCTGTACATTGCAAATTGATCACTTATTTCATACTTTTTTTTATATATATAACATAAAAGTTTTGGATTTTCTTTGCTGGTAATATTTAGTAAAGACCGCAACCTCGCAAATTGTTTGCTATGATTACATCAGTGACTGCATCAAAGACGAATTGAATATTTGTGGTATCTGTCGCGCAAGTCATGTGACAGTAGATTTCTTTTGTCGTTGATTTATTCTTTGCTTCAAATTGTGCTTGAATGTATGCTGCTGCTTCCCCATATTCTTGTGCACCTTTTGAACAACAAAGCGTACCAATTAGTTTCTTCATATTACATTTTTTTTTATTAGCAGTCGTTTATTTGATACCTGTATATTCTGGGAAACAAATGGTGAGAGGAGACTTTTTGATTTTCTCTTCAAAGAGATCTTTCTTGTTGAGGAAAAGGATGATGGATGTGTCTGTGAACCATTTGTTGTTGCAAATTGAGTCGAACAATTTCAAGCTCTCCTGCATTCGATTTGTTGTCTCATCTTCATGTAAAACCTACCAAAAAAATATACGAATTTAATTCTAGGAAGAGGATTGGGGACACAAAAGAGGGCTAATTGAACGTGCGTCATAGGATTATGGAGAAGCCCAACAATGGAGCTCTGCTGGCTCATTATAGAGTATCAAAAAGATCAATGGTATTGTACCTGATCGTACTCAGACATAGCAACACAGAATATGATGGCAGTGACATCCTCAAAGCAGTGGATCCACTTCTTCCTCTCCGATCGCTGTCCGCCCACGTCAAAAAGCTTGAAATTGAGATTCTTGAAGGAAAAGTGAACTTCCACTATTCCCGTTGTTTTCACACGAGTCCGCAAAATGTCTTGCTCCGTCGGCTGATAGTCTTTCATCCCCAGTCGATCCAGGTCGTCCAAAAAGCTAAAGATTATTTAAAAAGATGGCCGTAATTAATTGGGTCCCGTCATAATTTTAATTTTATGTTTATGATTTGTGTAAGATGGGCATACTATTTAGCAGAATCGTTGAGTTGGTATTCGTTGCTTCGTCCAAAACATTCGAGAACTCCGCCATCCGCCCACAGACGTTTCATGGATCCGAGTAATTCCTCTGAAAAGGGCTCGGTGTCCTCCATTCGTTGGATCACGTCGAAAACCATCTTAGCGTCAGACTGCAGCAGCAAGAAACAATAAAATTATTCAAAGTCCTTCATAAAAGTCATATGCAAAAATGTTCAGTCGGTCGTTGTATAAATATGTGATGTTCTTTGCCTTGTTCCATAAAAAAGGCAAAAAAAAAGAACATTGGGATGCAAATGGAGAAAGTACATGACACGAACCAATAAATTCAACCCTTGGGAATCAAATAGAGAAAGCAAACTAAAGTAAAGTACAACTAATTTACGACTCAGTGATCCCCAGCAAATTAAATAGTTCAGATCACAAATAAAATGTTTACGAACACGAGGAGAAGAGAAGGCAAAAGTTTTTTTTAGTTAAACAAACAAGAGTAATACTTTTCTTTTTCCGAGAAATATTAGAGATACATATATAAGCCATTTTTGCCTGACGCAATGCAACAGATAGAAAAGAAGAAAGGGAAAGAAATCTGACAGTTTCAAAGGTCATAAATTTGGGGAACAAAAGTGTGGGCCAAGGTCGGCTGTCGCTGCTTTAAATTGTCTTTGGTGGAAATGAAGTGCAAAGGTCGGAGGCAGATTGGAACTGTCAGTTTCTCAAATAATTTATGAGGGCGTGGTGAATATTCGGGGGAAGGGAAAAATGCTATCTGCAAATGAAACTGTCAATTTGGGAGAAAGTATAATATGTTGTGTAAGTAAGCTCTATTATTTCTATTTCTGGCTGACTACACCCGCTCCAATTAATTAGGTGTAAAAATGTGTAATCATCAGCTTACTTCTCTGTCGTTGCTTGCAAAGCCGATTCCGAGGTTGGGCATTGCTCTGAGGATGGCAACCAAGGATTGTATCGTGTTGCTGTAGACCACAGGACGATACTGCTTGAAGTCTTCAGAGGTAAATCCGCTCTCGTGGATGATTCTGAAATCAACCAAATCATAATTAGTCAAAGACCAGCATTAATTAATGAGTTGACAGCCTTTCGGCATGCTGGGCTTTCAGCAAATATTTGCAAAGGGGCGCAAACCCATAAACCCTAAAGAACTATATAGTAACTGATGTCGATGAACCCCTAAAATGTTAAAGGAGTGTGAATTTGCATTTGCTTCATAAATTACGCAAGAGCCGCTGCTAAACTTTTTACGAGAGTGGTGAAAAAATTTCATTTTCCCTTTCACCTTGAGCAAAGAGAAGGATACCATACATAAATCCCGAATTGGAGGATTATTGGATTTTTATTGGGATTCCTTCATCTCCACGTTAAGCTACTTAACAGACAAAGTCTCCGAAGCCATAAAATCAAGATGAGGGCAGATGTCTCTTTATCTCTTTCGGAGAAAGTGAAATTTCTCCGTCCGATGAACCAAAAGGAAGAAGAAGAGAGAAAGAGAGAGAGAGAGAAAAAGTTGGGGAAAGTTTTTCATGTCTCTGATGTCTATATACATATTGACCTACAAGTAGGGAACTTTCTCTGTGGTTAATGGTGGGGAAAGGTGTTTTGTAGCCACCCACATTCACAGAATTGGCAGCAGAGCCCTCAACCATCAAATTCAAATGAGAACAACAACCATTTACCAGCCCCCATCAAAATATGAAGAACAAAGAGGAGAGTAATTAAATTAAATCAAAGAAGCCGACCTCCAAACAAACTTTCACCAGGAGAAAGTTCATTAGTAGAGCGTGAAATTGGTGATGTAAAGCAAAGGGGGCAATTTGACACGGAGAGAGACAATTTCCGAGATAAAAATTGAATTTGGGCTGGTAAAAGTTGTATAAGGCTGACGTGGTGAGTGTATCATTAACCAAACTCAATTTTACATGAAATTTAGTTTGATGTGAGGCTAGGAAGAAAAGAAATTAGAATTTTGCTCCTTCTTCGTGTTGAGGGCTGTCAGCCCCAATACATTCCCTCTTAACCAAGTCACAGTTGGTCACATCAAACCCAAAACTTTCTCCGTCATCCATTTTTTAAAAAAAACTCTTTTGTAAGCTGTCAAAAGTCTTTGATGAGATTTGAAGGGTCTTTTGAAGAGTATGCAAAGTGGACCTGACCTGCGCGAACTGAAGCTTGAAAAGTTGAAAAAAAAGTATAAAGTCTGAGCGAAGGTGTTGGTGGAGAAAGTTTCATACTGGCCAAATATTTACTCGGCTAAAAGCACTTTGGGCTTTTATTTGCTTGTCAGTTTCTCTTATGCAAAATCCTCTTTTCAAGTACGAAATCATCTAGGTCACCAAAACACAATAACAGGATACAGGGTGAGGGGATTAATGGGAATGTATCATAAATACAACAGAGGGGAGCCAATTAGTCTAATTATCCCTCCGACCTCCAAATTAACGAGGGAACAAAGGCTGGTTTTCCGAGAAAGGAAAACAGGAAAGAAAATGATTATGCTTTCACCAGATTTCGCAGATTAGTTTAAAGTGGCAATTTTCAGCGGAATTAATGGATATATATTAATTCCAGATAAAGCCCAAGGTCGGGAAGATTAGAGATTGCTATCTGGGGCAAAAAATCAGAGTCTGCTTCAATAATCCATCATTCAAAATTCTCTCATCATCATTTTCTTTCTCAATAGGCCATTAATCATGATGGGAAAAAAGTCAAGTCGGCAAGAAGCTCCCCACGCCCAATTACGTCCACACAGCGCTGGGCAAATAAATACAAACTAAGATAAACATATTAAATCCACATCAAAAGAAAGAACTGTAAACAGCGCAATTTATTTTATTTCACAGGGCATCCAAAGTTTTCTCTTTTATTTTCCTCGAGCTGCCTGTTGACTTTGAAGGGAATTGATTGGACGTCGTGTGGAGGGGATCAAAGCAAAAGCGTCTTCTGTCACAAACAAGGCAAAAATGGAAGAGAAAGCAGCAAATGACAACTCAAGGTGAAGAGGCAAAGTGTAAAATACATACAACATACAACACCACGGAATAATGCCAAACTACCATCCGCATTGATTTCCATTACACAACTTTCGCCAACCCAAGGGCGTAAATTAAGGGCGTCCCAAAGACACTTGAGACACGGACCAAACAACAGACGCAAAAGAGAGAGAGAGAAATGTATCAAGTGAAACGTGTCCAATTGCAAATGGCAGAGTTTAAGACTGTTATTTATGTAAGATGCTAATAATAGTTGTTCATGAGGAGGGAGACAAGTTGCAAATTAATGTGCGAATGTCGGCCAATAATAAAATCTTCTGAGCTCTGTTTTCTCCGTCGTATTTAATTATTATGGATGGGAGAAAGCTGCAGCCGCTCAACATTTTAAGCCCACACAGTACACAATAGGCTTAAACTAAATGTAAATTCCTTTTAACAAAGCTTAAGTACAAATCCCCTAAACACAAAAATCTACACGAATTCCATTTAAAGCTCAAGTTCTTCATGTCTTGTCATGTTTGGACAAAGTTTGGACATCTGTGCAAAATACAAAATAGGAATTATTTGCGAATTAAAGTACAATATGAATATGGAACAAGAGGATCAAAATTTCGGGATGAAGATGACAATGGGATTTATTAAATTCTGCTTAAATCCCCGTGAATAATAAGTTGACAAAATAAAATAAATCTAATTGATTTGCGTCAAGGCTTTTATCCCCAAATCCCCAGTGGAATAGAAATTTTGCAAAGATTATGGATGTCAAGGGGAGGATGGGGCGCGTGGGCTAAATAAAATAAGCTGGTGGGAAAGTGGAGGTAAGATAAGCAAATAAGGTAAGTACATAAGAGGAAGCCATCAATTGGGACATTATGGACAGTTCTCAGGATGCAAAACAATGGGGCTTAGTCTCCGTCAGTTGCCTGCTCTGTCGCGGGGAGGGGAAAGGGGAGAAAGGTGTGCCTTCCCTACAAATCAATAAAACTTCCCAACTTGATACATACAACACAACACTTTAAAATGGACCCAAATCTCAACAATTATTATCTCCTCTCTTCATAATACATCTTTATGCAAACAGTCTCAATTTCCCCGGAATGCAACTTGAGATTCTGCTTCCGTCTCAAGTTACACAACCCACAATCACTGCTTCTTCTACATACTTACATACAACATTATATACAGCTCAACAAGTAAATGTATGCACTCTTTCTCTTTTTCACACAAGAGTAACTACTTTCTCCAAAATTAAAGAGAGTTTTGTATTTTGGAGGTAATTGAATTGGCGAGGGGAGAAAGGGATTATTAAATATTTAGGCTAATAATAATTCCAGCCACACGCCATCAATAATTCAGGTGACGTGAGGAGCTCAGCCCTGATAATTATTAGCCCCGAGCTTCCGCGTCCAACAAACGATGCATGTATATTATGTATAAGGAAAGCTATTCTCTGAGCAGCCAAATAGGTCAGAGTTCAATAGTACTTTACTTACTTCATCTGCTTCACGATTGTGCTCTTCCCGGACTCTCCCGCACCTGCAAACAAACAAAGAATATTATAAAATGGATTCAAAGTAAATGAGCTTTGCTTTGGCCACCTGCTCCCACCAAAATCTCTCAATCAAAAGAGGACAATGAGGGCTCAATTATAAGACACCGGTCTCAGACATTAAATAACTACTCCAACGCAAATAGAAATGTCTGGAAATTCATGGACATGTCAATTACACACAGCTAATGGGTTTGAAGGGCTCTCTTTTATCCAGAAGTTTCCAGATATTTCAATTACTAATCTGGAGCTGGTCAGAAAGATAATTTATTTCCAATTAGTAGTTGCAATCAAAAGAAATGATTCCAACTCTTTGGTTCACCTTGAGTCCAAACATTTGCTTATCTTTGGCTGGAGAAAGTTTGTCCATGGCACACAAATATTTGTATAGAAGATCAAAAGAAGAGACTCAAAAATAAACTTTTTAATTTAACAACAAACTTTCCATTCCCTTTCCCCCGCCCCCATAAATAATTCATCAACCAAACGCAAATGGATGTAAATAAAATATTGACTTTCCCCACTTTACTAATAAAACGCCAGAAATAGAGACGTAATTTAAGACTTGTCTTATTTGGCCCACTGCCAATTATTTATTAACGTCTCAAATTCCCACTTTCTTCTGAATGGAAAATGAGCCTGATTCAGTTGAAACCAGATTTATACGATTTTATGGGTTTCAAGTTACTTTGAATAAATGAAGAAATACTGAGGGATGTGGACTGAAAAAACAAACTAAATAAATATAGATAGATAGATACGGGGTGCTCGAAATTGGATCAAAATACGTGTAAACAACAAATTGGAGGTGGAGAGAGATTTATTTGGCCATCAGACAGACGCGTCCAATTCTAAGCCACAGCCACGCGTCCAGAATAACAATCAAAAGAGAAAACAGACACAAGTCCAACATTTGCCGTAACTATTTACCACGAGTGGGTGTTTTTCTTTATTCGGAAAACGCATCACAAGATGAGACTCTTACGAAACCACAAAAAGAAAAAGGTCGCAACACTTCATTGTAAGTGAATTAAAATAAAAGTGGCAATCATTCGCAATCGTCAACTCGTTGCGTCACTTTACGTTCCGTGAATTTTATGGAAGGGACGTGATCTCACTCGTGATGTAAAAAGATAAGTGCGCTTCTTCACAAATAATATGAAACTTGGACGTGGCCAAAATGCCCAAATCAAATCAAAATCATGATTCATGTCCTTGACCCAAATTTAGTTCCGCACAATAGCTTCCAATCAAGGGACAATTTCCTATCTTTAAAAATCGATCTCAGCAAAATATTCATAAATGTTGCATAATTTTGTGCGAGCAACTTGCTGCCAAAAAAATGAACAGAGACATTCCTCAGTGTAAGCCGCATTTAAATGTAAACTAATGTTGGCAGCGGATCAAGAAATGTGATGATGATTCACTAAAAAAGTATAAACATCAACTATCTGAAAAACTCTGTTAAATTATACGTAGCTTCTTAATTTAATTTTAATGGAAAATCGAATTTTAACTCTGTATAATTTCCCCATAAAATAAAAAGTGATGACAGTAGATTTGCAAACTTTACCAAAATTGAAATAATAACGAACCGGTTTTAAATAATACAAAGTTATTTAATGAGAGACCAAATTACATGCTTCTTTCACTATTTAACCTTTCCTTGTTGCAAAAAAAAATTCCTCGCCAAAAACTGAGTGGCATTGCAAATATTGCAATTTCCATCTGGAAGAAGCCAAACTCGTGTCTGCTTATTTAACAGTTTGTAATTGTCCGTGAAACATTGGAGCCGTTTAATTAAATATGATATTTATATTTATTTTGGATAACAGAGATATAAATAGGAAATAAGTGAAATAACTAATGAATGTCCAAAAATAGAGGGTTATCGAAACAATATATAAGATATAAAATATTTGCACAAATCGATACTGCACCAAAGAAAGGGATCGCGTGTTGGCTTTGCGTGCAGACCAACAACCTGAGGAAGAGGAGAATTACTTGAGAAACGGCCTAAATAACAAACAACAATTCTCCAGGTGAAAGTAGCAAAGAAAGAAATGTTGATGACATGATGAGAGAAAGAGAGGACAAAAAACTATTTTCTTGGTCCATCATTAAAACTTTGAGAGGGGCATGCATAAAATAAATAACTTGCAAACTTTAGTTGATCTAATTCATTTGTAAAAGTGAAGGGAACCAGTTGACAATTTGCGACAAAAAACACAAGAGTCAATTTTTCATCCCACACAAACAAGGGATGGTTGTGCTGTTTTATGCATATGTTTGAAAGCAGTCCAATTAAAAAGACGATAAAAGTGCCAATAATGTAACAGCTTTTAGACACTAAAGTACTATCTAGCTATCTGTATATGACCTCTTATCTTGTGGCAATTGCAATTAGGTAGTTCAAAGGGCTGAATTATTATGATCCTGAGGCAATGCTTTATTTATCACCACCTGAAAACAAGGTCACGAGCTTGACCAACAATTGCAGACGTCTTGCTGCGAGCCTCATCACGTTCTCATTGTTGATCGACTTGTTGTGCTCAAGTTATTTAACATTCATTGTTGAGGATTGTTATGAATGAATGGGAGGCTAAAAGAGTAGATACTTCACTTGTGGATTCAAGGAGCTGGATAATGAATTGAAAACAAAACTTTTCCCTTGAATCTCTGCAAACTTTGCATGTTGAACGAACAAGAAGAGGGCAAAACAATGGATGAAGAGGACTCTCAAACTTTTCTCTTTGTTTAATTAATGGGGTTTAAATGAAGCCGGCTTTTGGTGTTTTGGGTGCTTACCGAGAAGGAGGAGTTTGATATCCTTGGCCGCCTGCAGTCCATCTTCCTTCAAGTTCTTCTCAATCTGCTTGGACCGCGCGAGAGCGGCCCGTTCTTCGGCCGACATAGCACAACCCATCTTCTTCCTAAAAGGACCAAAAAAGCAATCAATATGGTCCAGAAGTGAATAGTAAAGAGAGAAGAAGTTAGTTATAGTTAGTCTTTGGTAAAGCAGGCAGTGGAAGCTTCCCAGAAGCCCAAAAGAATGAATCTAAGGCTTCAGAAAGAAGCTCTCTCTCTCTTGCTTTGCAACAACAAGGAAGAGGAACTAATGAGCTTTGTTATTAGGGAAATTAGACTACACTAAACTAATTAAGGGAATGGAGTCAAAATTCAATCATACGCAAATGCAAATTATTTCTATGATCAGCTCGCTCAATTCAATTCAGAGCAAAATTTAATAAATTTATGGCTTTTGCTTGGAGGTTGTTGGTTACCTGATGAAACTGAAATGAGATTATTATTTATCTAGCTACTTGGGAGTTTTCAAAACAAATTGGATTTAATGGACCATTGTTCCCGAATGTTAGACACAGACACACGCCACCAAAAATAAAGTTCACACTTGCATACCAAAACTCAACGTTAGTTGGTGTAAAAGCCGTTTTTAGTGTTAATTAGTCCCGTGGTCTGGGTAGTCCTCTTTTCTCTACCTTATCTGCAAAAAGGGAATTGGGTTAACTCCTCAAACACTAGAAAAGAAGAATTAGAAGAAGAGAAGAGAGAAGAAGAGAAAGCAAAATATGTGAAAAGAGGAAGACCCACAAAGAATAGAATTATCAATCAATCACTTGGCACGGCATGCGACAAGTAAAAAGGAGATGACAACATGACACGATGACAAAATTGACAAATCCCACACCGAAAAGTGAAAAACATAAATTACACATAATATGTATACACACTCCCCTTGCGCTGTTGTTTGTGTAGCTGTAAATTGGTCACAATTATTTTGCTTGCTTGTTGGCTAATTGGAGTATCTGCCAAGCACAGGATGTGGATTTGCAGCGAATGTATAAATCAATTTTAATCAGCAATGTTAATGACTTGCAAAGCAACAACTTATTAGACAAAAGGAGGACCACCAAACAAACAATGGATGCAATCGTTCTTAAACTTTAAGCATGCAGAGAAAAGAAAAGAGAGTGAGAGGAAAATGGTTTAAAGAGATTTCCAAGAGATTGATTACATACCGAATTTTGTCAAGCATAGAGACCCGGGTAGTAGACGAAGACGGTGAAAAATTTAGATGGGTGGAGTTGTCCCTCCCTTCAGTTAACTAACTAGCTAATTAAACTAACTCTTCTTCCGGCGACTAATAGCGCCAAGGTAGTTAAAACTGGACCACTCCTTGTTTGTAATGTTTGTATCCGAAAGTGAGTGTGTGGGAAGGAGTGTTGTAATGGTAGCTTTAATTGGTGTCTGAGGGAAGGAAACCACAGAGTTGTGTATCAACAGTTACGTGTCTCACTCCTCCCACTCTGGGAACATGCTGCTTCCAAAACAACTTCTTGCAGACTTTGCAGATCCTCGCCACTCTCTCTCCAACTCTAAACTGACTTGACTAACTGCAAACAAAAGTGGATTTCCTCCAAATGGAAGCTCCTTGGGGCTGTGTAATTACGTAAATTGTTCGCCGTTGTTTCCAACATTTATTGGTTGATATTCAATGGAGCTTTCTTTCTTTCCCGACCAGGGCAAGTTGTACACTAGGGCAGGGTACGGGGCTAGATTAAGCACCAGCTTCCCCGATTCGGGCTTGGTCGTCCTTTAGCAGGAGCAGACTCTCTCCAACAAATACCCCAAAATGTTGGCCATACATTCACATGCTCAACCCCCAACATCCTCAAATTGTTTCCATATTAGGCCAAAATCCTTCCGGTCACTTTCTCCTTTGACCAGGTATTATATGAATAAAATCATCCATCTTTTCTCTAACTACTTCTTGGAATCTGACAATGAAATCAAGCTTCACTTCTATTCCATTCCGATTTTTTTTGTTTCTGGGAACTGGTCCAGTAAAAAATAGGTAGTGGTGGGATTGGATACAAGAACAGGGCATATAGGCATACATGTAAACTCTCCAGCCAGACACTTTTTCGGTTTTCGGAGTTTCGGAGGGAATGTGTTGTGTTGGCGTGTCTTTTCTCCGGGCAACTCTGCCCATGCCCCAAGTGACGTCAACCCGCAAACGGATCGAAAGGGTGGGGAGTGAGGGTCGTCCACTCATTAGCCAACCTCCCCCACTTTCCCCTAATTAGCTCCCTAATTATGTAATTGGGTTGGATGGATGGAGATGAGAAAACATGATTTTTGGAGGTAGGTCGAGATTATTATTATGAGAGGATGAGATTTGTGTGGCTTGGATTTTGAGAACTTTCTCAAATGATTTGAAGAGATTAATTGGGAAGGAGAAAGTTATGCCTGTATAATATACAGTGTATAATGATGATTACATATTATATTAATCCACTCCTTGAGGGTCTAATGGCTGGGACTAATTTAATTGGACACGCCGGTAATTGGTCATAATTAAACACGCAAAGTGATCAATAAATATTTGCATTTTGACATGAAAGCATAAAAATAATGGAGAAAGTGGAAAATTGTGCTTGCTTGAGAGAAAGAGAGCAGTTTTTGCAAAAATTAAAATTAAAATACTATACCTCAATAAATGAAAATAAATAATCAATCCGGCTTAATTAACGTTTTGCTTTGAAAACAATTAAAAACACGAAAACAATTTAACAAAGACACCATTCAACTTTCTATTCTATTTTAAGCCGCATAATATTGACTAATTTAATTGTTTCCACAAATTGCAAGGTCTATATTTTGTAATTGATTAATTGACTCATTGAACTTGAAATTGAGTTGGGAGGGAACGGTTGCCGCCGTTGAATGAACCAAATCCATGAAACCATAATAGAGAGGGACCCTTAAGGGCTCACTATGAGACTCACCTTGCTCCAATGCATAATAATATATCAAACAATTTGTTCACAAAAGTAAATAAATGTTTATTAGTTGATAGCATATTAATATAGACGTGTATAAATTTAATTAATTCATAGCATCCAAGAATTCCGCAACGCTGGTCTTGTCCCTTTTTAGCCAGCTGGCGTTTATCCCGATTGTCTCAATGACTTGTTGGACAGTGCGCTCCGTTCCCCGACAAACATTTTCACCCACGCTGAAAAATTTTTGGACGTCCGCTGCCATTTCTTCAGAACTAAAGTTTCCACAAACGGTCTCTACGACTCGAACGATTTGAAAGCCACCCTAATAATTATAACAAAAAAAAGATTTCATCTAAAATGCACTAAACATTTTATAGTTAGTTACATGCAAAACACTTACGGGATATCGCTCTTTGAATAATTTGACTTTTTCCTTGAAGAATTTCCAAATAAGATCTTGCCCTTCTTTGGTCCCATTTAAAGAGACGAGCAAACTGACAAACATTGTTTGCTTGACATCATCACTCAGACCAAAGTCTGTAAGTGTCTTCTGTAGCAAAGCATCATTTTTGATCACACAGAAAGAATTCAGGATTCTCACTTTTTCTTCCGACATTTCTGTCTCACGAAACATCTATTAGATAAAGTATCAAGTGTTTGTATAATTAAAACATGTATTTTCAAAACATCTCATGTTCTAAAGCGCCCACTTACATTGAGGAGTAATTGGAGCTCGGCGTCCTCCCCAAACGCCAAGTGGGCCTTGTACACGGCCACTCTTAGATCCGCAGTAACCATTTGTTCCCCATTGACATGAGCTTGGAACAACTTCTTTCCCTCATCAATTGTTTCTTTGTGTTCAAATGAGATGAGACGATTGAGAACTAAGGATCGCAGAAGAGTGTCTGCGTGTCCTTCCTTTGGTTTGGGGCTCCATCCCAACCGGGTTTTTAATGGGAGAAAAACGTCGGTTGCAAATGCTCTGAATTTATCAGATACCTCGGGTGTGCGTAGAAATATATTGTGAATATCAACCACAATATCCTTAATGACTGACCACACAACGTAACTGTCCTCATTTTCAAACGCTTTCAACATCTTCAGGACCTGTGATTGAAACAATGCCTCTTCGTTTAACTTTTTACACAGCAAATATTATTTTTTTAAAAATACCTCAACGGTGGAACTCTGTCCACATTTGGCTGTAGCGTAAACGTCTTTAAGAAGTCCTGCTCTGTCCACTGGGGACATGCTCATATTCCTAATAGCTTCCGTGAATTGGGCTAAAAGTTGAGGTGGATAGCTCACTCTGTAGTATCCAATAACTTTGCTATTAATTTTCAACCATTCGTTCTCGGATATGTTTGGGACGATGATTTGAGTTGTAGTCGACTCTTTGCCGTTAAATAGCACCTGATGACAGTTGGGATTTGATGCAGTTGAAAATGTAAGTGGAATCATCCACTTGTAGCCATCTCCTTCTCCATTGTCATACAGCTTTGGATCCGACCAAAATTTTTGTTGCTTGAGCGTAAGAATTCGATCCTTTCCTTTTTGCTCAGATGAGAGAACAGTGACCAAGGGATAGCCCATTTGTTTTGTAAATGTATCCATCATTTGGCCAACAGGAAGTCCACTAGTTTCACCCAAAGCTTCCCACAAGTCTTGAGTCTCTGCATTTGAGTACTTGAATCGATTAAGATAGACATTCATTCCTTTTCGGAACGAGTCTTCCGAAATATAGTTAAACATCATCCTAATGATTGAGCAGCCTTTGCTGTATGTAATAGAGTCAAAAATTTCGTCAATTTCCCCTGGATTTGACACCTCTACTTCAATCGGATGACTATTCTTAAGTGAATCTACAGCCATTGCATCAAAAGTATTGTCCGAGACAAAATGAGTCCAAACGTCAAACTCTGGAAAGAATTTGTCTGCGCAAAGATTTTCAATGAAATTTGCGAATCCTTCTTTTAACCAAAGGTCTTGCCACCATTTCATAGTCACCAAATTTCCAAACCTATAAGAAGAGCAGCTTATTTTTTCCAATTCTTTAAATAAATAAATATATAATAGTTTGAGAGGGGTTTGAGTTAGAGAGGCAATTTACCAAAAGTGGGCTAGTTCATGGCAAATGACGAGAGCAGTGTAGAGTTTGGATGAGTTGGAAGTTTCTTGAGAATCCACTAAAAGGCGAAGATCCCGAAAAATGACCAAACCCCAGTTCTGTATTGTTAGTATATTATGTATATTAAGTATATTACGAATATTCGACCTCTTTACGAATATTCTACATACCTCCATAGCTCCTAACCCAAAATCCGGCGTTGCGACAAGATCACATTTTCCGAGTGGATAAGGGATCCCTCCAAAATATTCAGCATAGAATGGTAACGTTTTCTTTGCCAAATCAAGTGCAAATTCTCCTTGATTTTTCTTCCCTGGCGGAGCCCAGACGCGGACACGAACTCCATTTTCGTCCCTTCCTTCAACTACATCAAATTCTCCAATCACAAATGCAAAGAGATAGGTCGACATTTTGGGAGTGGTTTGAAATTTGACGACTCTCAGCTCATCATCCTTTTCATGGGGAAACTCTTCTTTCACTGACTGCATAAAAACAAATTGTAAAGTTTAAATTCCATTATATTACTAAATGTTCTGACCATGTTTGCAATCGCCACCAGTTCTTTGTTGACGATAAGGGTGGTGTCAAAAGTGGCCTTGAGCATCGGTTCATCGAAACAAGGGAAGACGCGACGACAATTAACTGGCTCCATGTGCGTCAAGATAGATTTTCCAGAAAAGAATGCTCCTTTGCAATCAGAATATATCTTTGACTCAAAATTCAAAGAGAGACGACCCGACCCTGAAAAATATATTGAAAATTGCATGCAGTTAATTTTACCGTTATATAATTATTTCAGTTTTACCTTTGGCTAGTGCGCTGGGAAAATACAACGTGACAATTTCCTGGTCGTTTTGCGTATCTACCATTTTAGCTTCTATCTTATCCAAAGAGCCTTCAGAAACATATTCGACCTCGGTCACGGAAATGTTGAGAGCGTTCAGCACAATTCTGTCCGTTTCGCAATGGACCTACGATGACATCATTTAGTTTTTTTTTTATAATCGTTTAATGCATTTAAACTACGTTCTTTTACCTGGATTTTGATGGTCATGCGGCCTTTCAGAGTCGGCTCTGCTTTATCCGGCTGGATGGATATATCGTAGTGGACAGGGGTGACACATGCTGGGAGACGGGACCCTGCGTCCTTATCTTCTTCATCGTGACCTTGATGTCTGGTCATTTTGATAAGCCGGCTTCTGGAACAATTAAATTATTTTGCTTGATTGACAGTATGCAACAACAGAAAAAAAAACTCGAGTTTACTTTTCTGCCACTAGACATTTTTGCATGCGATTCGTGCATGCGTTAATAATTTTACAAAAATAATTTTAATTGTTGCATGAAATGTTGACAACAAAAGACACGATTTATTGGTTGTATACCGCAATATAAATGCATTACAAAAACGAGATAATAAGGTATCACAAAACTTCCAGATCAAAAAGTTTCCGCAAATCATTCAAGCTTTCGAATATATGTTTCAAAAATCTTTTTGAACATGTCTTGGGACTTGAATATTTTGATGTTACGTGGAAAAAGATCTGAAAGACAGAATATTTCAAGTCAGACTAATGACTCAATGATTCAACTAGTAACTTTGTACCTTATGGTCTGACGGCAACATGTAGGAAACTCCATAACCATCATCAGAAACGGGGCCAAATCCACCGCCGGGCGACACCTTTAATCATTATTGTTGTTTTATTATTTCATTACATTAAACCTTTTGTACAACTCTACCTTATTTTGAAATAAGGGCAAGTTTGAGTCAGGCACATTTAAAAGTTGCTGTTGAGGTTGCTGACTAGTTGACAGAGTCCATTGTCTCATCAAAATTTTCTCGAGAAAATTAGATTCCTGGAAAAATTAATGTGCATTAAAAATAATAATTTATATGAATATTTGTCAAGCTACATGATTAAGCCCCTTGCAGGCAACGTATAATGCAAACAAATGTCGATCAATTCCCTTTCCATTCATTGCATCTCTGTATAATTGTTGATGTTTGTCGGCTGCCAGTTTTAGCAGAGCAATTTTCTCGGCCTTTGATATGTTGTCCTTGACCATTGCTTTGACAAATTCAGTCATCTCTTGTGTGCACGAACGGACCGTTTCTGTCCTTCCATTCAAATACAGCCTCGTCATTGAAGCTTCATAAGTTTGAGCAAAAGAGTTGGCGTCTTTGTAATATGCAAGTTGTAATGCGATTTGCACAAATGCATCAGGACTGACGTTGCAGCGTTTTATCAGTCCTTTTCCCCACTTTGAATGGTCTCCAATTTCCAAATCCAAGTCGGTATTGTTCTGTATACAAAGTTGATTATAAAATTAGTCTTCACATATTTAAAAAAAAAAGAAAATATTTACAAACCGTTTCACAAAAATCAATTGCAGCATTAATTTCCTTTTCTAATTCAGGCGTTGCACTCCAATGAAGTCTCACAGGTTTAATTGTTGGGGCCTGTCTAAAAGTTTTGGGCATTGGCATGCATTGTCCATCCTCTGTGTACCATTTCTCCGTTATTCTATACAAACATAAGTATATATTTAATGCAAAAATATCATCTACTATTGAATATATTAAAATTAATTATTATTACTCTTTTGTCATTGTATATTCCCAAATATGTCCCATCACTGGAGCATCTGCCGCAGTATGTTCCACATTCAACCCACATTCACCATTCTTGAAAAAGACGACGTTGACGGTTTTATCATACCACAGCGTCTTTCCATCAGCAAACATTAAATATCTCCCTTTTTCATTCAGAGTCGTTGGGCTTTTTTCGCTCAGTACGACCATAAGAATTGATTTCCTAATAGCAGCAATGGATTTCCTATTGTATCCTTTCTTAAAGTACTTTTTCCATATCGCTGCCCATTCTGTTCGAGGTAATCCAGTTAATGCAGAGATATGTCTTGACGATTCTGATACTTCCCCTGCAACATAAGATCCGTCAACAAATAAACAAACGAACGTGGGGTTAAAGTGTAAAAAATTAATGATAAGACTTTGAACTTTGAACCCTACCACTTTTCAATTGAGTCTCTGCATCTCTCATAATCCATTCAAATTGAGCTTGAAGAGCAGCTGGGCTAAGAATTTGGTTCTTCACATCGTAACATTCTACGCGATAATAAACCCCCAAATAATTAACCACAATGTGCTTTGATACGGTTGAATCGTAATGTCGCAGTTCATCTACTACTTCTCCTGGAACCCTATGACACCACACAAATCAAACATATCAAAATACATAGAATGGACCAATTCATAACAGAGCTCGTAGGCTCATTTTCTGTATTCTGTACCAGAGCTGAATCTGGACTGCCGTACGAAGAGGATTTAATAATTTATGCCAGGACCCAAAGCTCGCCCACTGATAAGAAGAAACCTGAGCAAGGGCCCTCTCTATAGTCCCCATGTAAAAGTTAGGGGGTGGTGAGGTGGTG
>JAQIXN010000107.1:0-67227 GCA_034698145.1 Proisotoma minuta | reverse complement strand
TTACAACATATATCAAGGGGGTCAAAAAATTCCGACCCTAGGGTCATGGCTGTGATCCGGGCCCAAATAGTCCCCCAGCTGGTTGCTTCATAAATAGTTTTGAAATTCCATGATTTTCCAAAGTTGAGTGAAAGTTCCTTTTGTTGTTTTCCTGGTGTCGAAACTCACACTTTCCTGGTATGTGATGAAAATTATTTCGAGTGGAAGCAGGCAAAGGAAGGTGAAATATGTAGATGTATGAGAGGAAGTAAACTAATAAATGAAGTGAAAACAAGTGAACCAGAAGTATCATCATAATAATTAGGCAGGAGAAGTTCATATTATTAGATAGTCCCTCAAAGTAGGCCTCTCTCATTTCCTCCAACTAAAGTTGTCTTCCCCAAGTCAACTTCTACTACTTCTATTTATTAACTACTTACTTTGCTTTACTTTACTCATCTTCTTGGTGGAAAAGTTGACGTTAGTGTGTCGAGTCCCTGGGGCAATTTTCGGGAGAAAGAGGAATATAAAGGACCTCTGAGCTTATTCTTGTGCCTCACAATGCCCAAATATGGGATGGCCAGCTTCATGGAGAATATCATTATTATCAGAGATGATATTTGAAGCCTGGTTTAATAATCACCCTCATCACATAACACCGCCCCGCAACTTTCACCATCTATTTGACTAACTAACAAAGTGAAATGATTGATTATCATCCTTTTGTCAGGCGAGAGTCAATAATAATAATAATAATAATCCCTTTTCCTCATCCTTTACTTGAGTACTTTTGGCTTTGCTGCTTAATTATTGACTGGGGTGTCTCAAGGGAGATGGATTTTGGTGGAGTATGGAGACCATTAATTAAATTGTCTCTACATTTCTCTAATTCTCTTATTGTTTTCAGTATGTCATCACTTTTCCCTTGGGGTCTACGCAATGCTGGGGGTCGTTAGTACCGAGTCATTCGACACTTTTCACTCTTATGCCAATACACTCCTCCTCCCATTCATCACTCCATCTTTTCCAGAAAAGGTATCTATTATATTATATGTATAATTCTACATATTTTGTTCATTCTTCTTAACTGAGAAATTTATTTAAAAAAAATGATTTTCAGATGGTTTCCCCAATGCTTGACTTTGCCACGAGTGTAAAGCCCGACTTTCACCAAGCAATTATAGACACTATTAAATACTACGGATGGAAAAATATTATTTATCTCTACTGCTCACAACAGGGTAAGAAAAAGTTACTATACTTTTCGTCTTTGAGTTTTTATAATTCAGGAGGAGAAATCAGTGACTGTTTAACTTTTAAATTGGGCTTCCTCCTTCTCTGTCCAGTAAAGATTTAGTTTTATTTATTTAGCAAAATAAAAGAGAGCATTTCTCTTGTTGGGGTCCCTTGGGTAGGATAAAACTAAAGTAAAGAAGAAGCTAAAATCACTTCATTATTAATGGTCGGCTGAACTAACCCTAAAACCAAAAGAAGAGTTGGACAGGGCAGGCAAAGGACAGATGGTCAGCTTCTCCTAAAACAAATCTCTTTTCTCCTGAGTGACTGGCTCAAGAGTGGACTTGTAACCAAAGCAGACGAAACCAATTCAGCCCAATTTGCAAGGGAAAGTAGAGCCAAACAAATACTTAAAATAGAAGAGCAAATAAGAAATATGAAGTAGCAATTTCAGCAAAAAGTGAAAGAAAGAGAGAAAGCTCCTCGTTCACTTGGGACACTGCTTTGGGGTTGGTCGTGATGATGATGGATTGGATGTCCAACACCTTCATTTCCGGTCTCTGACTTTAGCCCAATACACTCCAATGAACACCATTTCCATTAAGTTATCACCAAAATCCATTTGTTCTTATCGTCAACTGGGGAAAACAGGCAGAGACTGACTTTGTTTTGTATCCAATTTTCTAACAGTATAAACTTTAATGTAGCTAATAAAATTGGACTAAAAGGAATTACATAAAATTTCATCTTTTTAAATCCAACTGGGAAAGAGAGAAAGTAGAACGAAAAGGGATTTAATTTCATGTTGTACTTAGGTATACAAGCCAAATGAAAAATATATACAAAATCTCATTACGTAATAAACTTTAAATCAGAAAAGTAATATGGATGAATAGATAGATGCGTGGGTGCATATAATACGTTTTCCAATTCAACATACATAATTCACGGATGAATTGTCATCAATCCATCATAAAGTATATTATGACTTTCTTTTTTGATGGAGGAGAGAAATGCAATTGAGAGTTTGGACTAGAGATCAAACAAATCAAGGCTCAAAGGCAATTTTTTTGAATCAGGAGAAAAAGAAGATATCTGTCCCCAATTTTAATTTAAACTTTTTTCTATCCAAGAAAGAATTGAGGAGTGAGAGAGAAAGAAAGAAAGAAAATGAGATTAATGGATCAAAGAAATCTAAAAAAAGTTCCAATTTACATTGTGATACGAGTATACGAGTGTGGTTAAGTGGTTGTTGAGATAAGATAATCAGAATTGTTGAAAAGAAGTTTAATTCTTTCCATTCCTTATGTGTTGTAGGAATGTACAGACTTCAGTCCATGTTTCAAGAACTTTCTCTACAATCAAACGACTCTGAAGAATCCATCCATATCCAAGTGGTTCGACATGTCTCATCAGTGGACCAAGTGATACAAATTTTATTACAAGTGGAGCAAGCCGATCGGTAAGTTTAAAGAAGAAAAAAGAAATTTAACTTGACAAATTATATGACTATCATTAAAAGTGAAAAAGACGAAAACTCTTATTGTTGCCAAAGAATGTGAGAATGTGTAGTTATTTGGAGAAAGCTAGTGTATATAGTAATACATGCAATGTATTAATGTCCATGATCATTGTCAGTCAGTGATGTAAAATGAGAGGAAAAGTACTTAACTCGAATTGAGCCTTTGCTTAAGAGGAAGAAGAGTAATTGTTGGTTTAAAGATAGAAAGGTAGAGAAATAAAATCAAGCCCCTTTCTACATAGTTTTGGATGAGGTTATACAACGAAAGCGTTATTAGTAAGTAAATGACCCTTGACCTGACTTGAAGAGATGGAATGTAAGTGTTGGGAGTAGATGGGAGTAGGACACCTGAGGCTCAAATGTAATTAAAGACACTTTGTTTTAAGTACCCATCCTTCTCTCCTGAGAGCATCCAATCCACTCTAAATCCACCGACCAAAGGAAGCCAAATTGGATGCAATCCTTCCACCAGTCCAGGAATAATAAACTATTTGGAAATTTCTTTTAAAAATCAAGAGTGAAATCCTAATCATACCCACGGGCCATTTAATTCAGTTCATATATATTACTATTACCTATAAAAGCCACAATCCTCTTTGCCAGTTAGGGAAAGATAAATGTTGGGAGTGAATTGTACAATTGAGCATTTGGTTTGTTGGTCGTTGGAGTGGCTGCGTTCTGATCTCATCTCTGTTGATGAGACGAGAGACAAAAGAACATGAAAACCCACTTTCCTACTTTCACCACAAAATCTGAATGAACTGCTTCTGCTTTGCAATACCCACTGTTGCAACCAATAATGTTTTGTTCTCTATTTGGAAAAGAGTGGCCCATTTCTGGCCTTAACTATTTGTAGTTAGTTTAGAGGATTTTGTTTTGTTCCGTACTTGTGCTAACGACAGGAATACAAATGAGATGATTAGCTCGGGAGGGAGAAAGTAGATTGGTTGGTTGGTGTAAATTAATTGGCTGTTCCTCCATTATGTTTTGTGTGTTCATCTCTCCTTGTTCTTTTATAATGAGCTCCATTATCTCTAATTTTGGGGACAGCTCAATTTTCAACAAATCCAAAACTAACTTTTGCATTAGCCAACTGCCGCTATTAGTTTACTTTACACAAACTCGTTCACCCAAAGCATCAATCCTAATCTAAAATTTGAATTACTACAAACAAGAGAAAGCAAATTAATATACCCAGTGGCAATTAGTCCGCACCTAACAGTTGTATAACGACATGCTTATAATGACACTCAATAATTTGAATCAGAGCTTTGTTGCTATTCAGTAATTAGTCACATTCAATTGTAATCACATGAATGCTATAAAAGATAATTAATTAGTGGATCCTTTTCATATAGGTAAATTTATTTATTTTTGTAAAAAATACTTTGTTAGAATATTTTTTTGTTTTTCATTTTATTTTTCAGTTATCTAGTTCATTTTATTTGTGTATGTTATTAGTTCTTAGAAAGTTGTACTACTATAGTATTAAATAGGATGTGGAAGTTGGGCAATTTACTTTGAAAATTCCATCCAATTCTCATTCTCATTGTGAAAACCACATATATATTAGAGAAAGTACAATGTCTATAGATGCAAGACTTTTGCTATTAACCCAAAAGTAAAAGTTTAACTTCATCACGTCCCATTAGACATGAACATGGAGTGAAATCTACTCCATCCAAATGCTGAGCTACTTAATTTTGATGTGGTCTGAAGTTACCCTTGGGGCTTCCCATCCTAAACTTTTATTATTAAATGTGTTAAATGGAATCATTTTAATTTTCAGACTCGCTCCCAAACGCATCGTTCTCGATTGTCCTGCAGAGTTGTCCCAACAAGTTATAATTAAACATGTCCAAAATGTACAAATTGGAAGGAAAACTTATCACTATTTGCTCTCCGGTTTAACAATGGATACAAATTGGGAAGAAGCCATTGTGGAATATGCAGTTTTAAATGTCACAGGCTTCCGAATGATTGATCCTGGAAGGAGAGTGGTCAGAGAGTTTTTATCCAAGTGGAAAAATCTTGATGTAAATAATTTTCCGGGTGCTGGAAAATCATTTATTTCGGCAAGTGAAAGTGGAATAAATGTAGTAAAGTAGTTGCTGATTGCCTCTTTTTGTCTAGGCTGATGGTGCTTTGGTTTACGACGCCATATCAGTTCTACACGAAGCTTTCTATAAAATTTTAAGGAAGAAGCCGGATTTCTTCGATCAACTACATGCTCAAATTTCTGGAAAAGCTGGTGCTAATTCGTCCAATAATGTGGTCAGAGATACTCATTGTGCAACTGGAAGAGATTTCACAGACAATCCAATACCATTTGAGTTGGGGGAGAGAATTGCAAAATACATTAGAAAGGTTTGTGTAGTATGTAGGCTAAACAAGAATTATAATCAATATTGAATTTGTGTTGCTTGTTTTTATTTAGGCGGAAATTGAAGGCCTAACCGGCGACATCCATTTTACAGACGAAGGAAGACGCCATAACTTTACCATTGATGTGATGGAAATGTCTATTCATAGCAGTAAAGTAAAGGTAATTGCATTGCCAAGAAAAGTAATGAGATTGTTAGTTAATAAGATTTCCAACAACTTACTAAATAGAATCGAATGCTTGCTTGTTAAAATTTCCAGGTCGCGGAATGGAGTGACACGAAAGGCTTTTTAAGAGTTCCAGCAAAATATATGAGACCCCCAACATTTGCAAGAATACAGAGAAATAGGACATTTATTGTCACCACAATTCTAGAGGAACCATACATGATGTTAAAAGTTCCCGATCATGGGGAAATCTTAACAGGGAACGACAGATTCGTTGGATTCTGTAAAGATTTGGCTGATAAAATAGCAGACACGCTTGGCATTCAATGTAAATTCCTTGTTACTGATAATTATTGTATTCACTTGGCCAGTAAGGACAATAAATGTTGTGCAAATTATGAAATTTTCAGATGAAATACGAGTTGTAAAGGATATGAAATACGGTAATGAAAATGAAAACGGGGAATGGGATGGAATGGTAGGAGAACTTGTGAGAAGGGAAGCAGATATTGGGTCAGTTTTTAAATTATTATGCATAACTTGAAAATAATAATAAAAATTATTACTTGTTTTTGTAGAGTTTCTCCTCTGACCATTTCATCTGAACGTGAACGAGTCATAGGTAAAAAAAAAACACGTTTCATAATAATCAAAACCAAGAGTTGACTTGGCTTATTTACCCTCATAGATTTCTCCAAACCATTCATGTCTCTGGGAATATCCATTATGGTCTACAAACCAACAAAGTTTAGTCCTTCGGTCTTTTCATTTATGAGCCCACTGTCAAACGAGATTTGGCTCTGCGTATTTTTCGCCTACGTCGGAGTCTCGATCGTTTTGTTTTTGGTATCAAGATTCAATCCAAATGAATCCAAAGTGGTTGGTCATAATGATCACAACTCTCCAATTCCTGTCTCTGCCACTTCAGTGTCCAAAGACCCAATGTGGTTTTCCCTGGCTGCCCTTCTCCAGCAAGGAAGTGACACTTCGCCACGATCTTCTGCTGCAAGAATTGTTGGGGCTGTCTGGTGATTTTTTTTTTTACAAATTTCTCTATGCCCAAGGTGTTTTTTTACCTAATTTTCTTTCCCCAAGGTGGTTCTTTACCCTCATTTTAATCTCTTCCTACACGGCCAATTTTGCTGCGGTGAGGACCGTTAATCGAATGGTAACTCCGATTAATAGTGCGGAAGATCTAGCTGCTCAAACGGATGTTGAATATGGGACTTTGGATAAGGGCAGCACTTGGAATTTCTTTAGGGTATTTTACATTGGCAATGATATGATTTGTAATTACATAATTTTATTTCATTATTTCAGAGATCACAAATGCAAGTGTATTCTAAAATGTGGGATTTCATGAGTGCAAGACCTCACGTTTTTGTAAAAACTTACGACGAAGGGATTAAACGTGTTAGAGAAAAGAAAGGTATTTTTTTAGAAAAGTGGAAAAGCAAACTGAATATTTTTTTTATATTTTAATTCATCTATAGGAAAATATGCATTGTTGATCGAATCCCCTAAAAACGACTATACAAATGAACGGATGCCTTGTAACACGATGAAAGTTGGAAGAAATTTAGATGCAAAAGGATTTGGTATTGCAACTCATTTAGGCTCTCCTCTCAAGTGAGTCAATCTTGGATTTCTTAAATATTCTAAATCCACTAATTTAATTTCTTAAAGACACCAAATAAATCTTGCGGTGCTGAGTATGAAAGAAAGTGGTACCTTAATGCAGTTGCAGAACAAGTGGTGGGTAGACAGGTCAGATTTTTTTAAAATTATTATTTCGGGATGATCGGACATGATTACAAATCAAAGTTTTATTTTGGTGGACAGGTCAGAGTGTCCTCTGGGGGATGGGAAGGGGGCTGCCGAAGCGGATGACGAACTTTCTCTTAAAAGCCTTGCTGGGATATTTTATATTTTAATTGCTGGCTTAGTTTTTGCCTTGTTAATTGCCCTACTTGAGTTTTGTTATGGCTCACGAAAAGAGGCCAGAAAACGTGATGTAAGATGACATACACAATGAAATTAATTTATTACAATTTGTTGAATTCCAATTTCTAAAAACTTTCTCCAGATTTCTTTCAAAGAAGGGATGAAAATAAAAGCTCAAATGACTATGGTTAGAAGACAGGACGCTTCAACTGCAACGCTTCAACAGGAAAGCGCCATTTCGACGTTGCAAGTGTTGCAGCCCTCGTCACAAACCACGATAAGACGTGGTCCAAGATATGCGACAACAGCAAGTCAGCAAAATCCCCAAAACTTATCCTCTACATTTAGTTATGGTACGAGATATCAACCAGAACAAATCCCAACATTATGACAAAGTTAAAGAGATTTATAATAACAATTAATATAACTTGTGTACTTGTAAAAAAATCGTTGTGCCTTTGCAGTTCAATCAATAAAAAGTTATAATAATATTATGATGCATCAAATTAATTTTATCGAACCTTTTTGATCAAGCGTAGTTTGGGCAATTTGAGATCAGTGAACATTTTGAATATTTCAAACTGATTGATTTGCATTCACCAAAAAAAGTGGACTAAAGCCATAAATTATTTCTTCAATTTAAACGCGACAACAATGGATAGGTAAATAATAGTTATACGCCACAGAATATTTATAATTCACTTCCCTCATTGTCATTGTAGTTTTCGTGACATGAGCACCGTCACGACGGTCAAGTCTGAAACAAAAATTGTGGGCATTATGGACACTAATAATTCCATTAATGACCTGGGCGAAAGTCTTTCCGCAGTCAAATTGAGCGAAGACAAAAAGGGCGTTTCTGTCAAGGACATGACGTCCCAAGATTTTTATGTGGACCCTTATGCTCGTCATTCAATTCAAGCTGACATGGTCAAGGTAATATTATTAATATTCGTTTTATGTGATTTCTTCTTAACAATTTTGCTATTCCCTTCATTCAAGGATAATGTATTGATGTCAAAGTTCCAGATAGCAATTCAGTCCAACAAGCATTTGTTTAAGGTAAATGCTTAACTTTCGGTTATTATTTCTTCAAGTATATTTCATTGTAGGGCAAGACGGTCCTCGAGGTTGGATGTGGAATTGGGATTTTGTCCATGTTCGCAGCTGACGCTGGTGCTTCTAGAGTGATTGCAGTTGACTGGAGCAATGCCACGGAATATGCAAAGAAAATAGTTGCAGAAAATAAACTTGATAGCATCATCACCGTGATTCAATCAAAAATTGAGGATTTGGGAGACGAACTAATTCCAGGAGTGGACAAAGTTGACATTATAATTTCTAATTGGATGGGATATTGTTTATTCGGGGAGTCTATGCTTGGCTCTGTTTTGTATGCCAGGGATAAATGGCTTCGACCAAATGGTGCCATTTTTCCAGACAAATTTGCCCTTGCGTTATGTGGAATGGAAAGTTTGCATTTTCTGGAAAATAATGTCAATTGGTGGTCTGACGTGTATGGATTTAATATGAGTTGCTTGAAAGCTCCAGCTATGGCAGAGCCAATGGTTGAGAAAGTTGATCGAGAGCAGGTAAACTAAATACTTGTTGTTAAATCATTCGAGTTTTCTTTTTATTAACTTATCAATAATATTGTTATCCTTTTAAGCTTTCAACGGATCATGTCAAAATACTTGACATTGACTTGTACACTATGAAAAAAGAAGATATCTTTTTCAACGTCCCATTTGTTTTGAGAGCTCGGAAGGATGATTACGTCCATGCAATTGTCGCTCATTTCCGAGTTCTTTTCTCTCGATGTCGCCTTAAAACATGGTTCACGACAGCGCCAGAAAACCAGTGGACTCATTGGAAACAAACGGTTTTTTACTTGCCGAATGAGCTCATTGTTATGGGGGTATGAAATGAAAATAATGTTCTACTATCTATGATAATTTTTATAATCACGACAAACTAAATACTTTTTAACCACAGGGAGAAGAAATTCTTGGGACTTTTGGAATTGAGAAACCGACCAGCGACCCTCAGGGTCCTGAGAACCTTCATCCTCGGGAATTGGAGGTCTCCATCAAAATTGACTTTGATGGAAAAATTACCACATACCACGGAGAGTCAAAGTACCGACTCAGATGTTTTTAAAATATTCAAATTGAATTCGGATTACGCTAAAAAAATGTGGACGTATTTAAAATTTAATAATCTAATCTTAGTTTATAGTTTAGTTTCATTTTTGGAAAAGTTAACGATCGTCTTTCGTTAAAATAAACTTGATGAAAAATGTTATACACGTTATTCTTCTTTTTTTCTATGACCTCCCTTATTTCTCTTTCCTTTTTTGGTTCCGCAAACTTCATGAAATTTTTTGTAAGTGCAATCTTTGAATGGTTTGTAACCTTCACAGTTGTTATCCATATTAAAAGATTCTCCTATGTAGAATATAAATGAAAAAGTAAAATTTTGTAAGAGATATACATGCCAGCACTATTTACCAAAGCTGGAATTACAATCCAGATAAACTTGTTTCATATCTGCTTGCGACTTTTCGGGAAAATAAGTGGTCATAAATTCATCTAAGCCATTCGAATTGAATTTGCCATCGTCAGTAAGCAAGTTTTGTTTTTTCCAGAGGCATACAGTAGCACACTAAATAAATTTGGTCAGTTTTGTAATTTAACTGATTGGATTAAATAGGCACTAAATTCATACCGTTTGTTTTACCAGCATTTCCTTATGGCGTTTACCAAATCCATGTTTACCTTTTCCTCCTGAAGATGATGGCGTCGTTTCAGGTTCTGCGTCCGTTTGAGGAGCGGAAGTTGTGGCGTATCCTTTCCAACCGTGTCCAAAAATTTCTTTTCCGCATTGTGCCTTAAATTTCCATACTTGTTTCATGTCAAATTTCTCTCCTTTGCAGGTCACTTCCCTTCGGCCTCCTCTTCTCTTTCCCATTCCTCGCCCTTTCCCTTTTCCGACCTAAGCATCATATTCGATCACAAACAGTTTAAATATATAAAACAAAAAACTTACCACAGACAATCCTCCAAACAAATCATGAGTTACGAGCAAAATAACTAATGGCAAAAACAACAAATATTTATACTTTCGCATCGTAATGGAGATGGTTTATTTTTAGGCAATTGAATCGAGTTGTTTTAGAAAAATGATGTGGAATGTCCCTATTGTTTCAAGTTATGTAATGAAAGCGATTGTTTCCAAATTTATTAGTATACTTAATGTGTTTGAAAATTTCAAGGCAAGTTTCTTTATTATAAGTAAATACATGGCAAAAAGTCAACGTTCGTATTCAAAATCAAACAAACCAATGACCAATTAAATATTTTTTTTATTCTTCAACATCGGCTTCAGTTGTGCTGTCGTCATTTTTCTTTCCTTTCTTTCCTCCCTTTCTGTTTTTTCCAAAGCCGCAAGTCTGAATGAAATTCATTGTTGATTTAATTTGAACTTTGTCGTTAAATGCATTAATTTAACGTTTTGCATATGTATATGTACATACCTTCATTATAGTTTTCCTTACACACCCATCAAATTTGGCATACCCTTCACACTTGTTATCCATGCTAAATGATTTTTCTAAGAATTTAAAAGTAATAATAAAAAAAAACTATGCTTCATTTCTTATAAAGCATGAAGCTCTTTTTACGTACCATTAGCACTGGCGCATTCGTCAACTCCTTTTTTCAAATCGGCTTGGACAGATGCAGGATAAATTGAGTTGATGAAACTTTCTGCGTCCCCAGAGTTATACTTTCCATCTCCGTCCAACACCTTGTTCTTTTTGAAGTTGCAGACAGACACGCAGGTGTTGCCCCACCTTCCTTTCCCCCATTTCTTTTTCCCCCCGCTACTTTCCGTTGAGCTTTCGTCAGATTCTGCTGCTTCATCGGATTGCTCATCGGATTGTGGTGACGGGGTGGTGTCACCCAAAACTTCCTTTTTGCAGTCCTTGAGGTACTGGAACACTTTTTGCTTGTCAATGGTCTCTCCTTTACAGGTCATGTTCATCTTCCCCCAACCTCCTTTACCTTTACCTTTACCTGCGTCAACGATCGTAAGAGCCAATACGACCATCAACAGTGTTAGGACAAAGCCACAAGAAAACTTGTTGGAAATCATATTAAATAATTTAAGGAACAGTTATTCTGGCAAATGACAAATGATGAACTGAATATGCAAAGGACAAAATTGCAAGCTTTATAAACGTATAAACATTTTCGTCACAAATGGGACCATGTACGTAATTCGATTATTATAATTTGTTACATGACGGCGTGCAAGGTGAACAATGAATTTGCAATGATTTATTTGATTGAATTTTACAGGATTGCATGTAAAGTCAACAATGTGATGACATCCGCCGATTGATATTTGAAATACGAATTGCCTACTTTCATTGATATATACTATAAATATTATAATACTGTTTCACTACCATTAAATATCCCGGATGGATGAAAACGTCACGCGATATGTAAAATTCAAATAAAGAAATAGGATAGACTGCTAATTTTGGAGAGGAAAAATGATGAAATTATTGGAAATAAATCAACTCTGACATTCAATAAAATTTCCGATAAAATTGCATTCCAGAGTAATGAATAATTGTTATGAGCCATTAGGTTTTACACCTTACGATGATAATTTCCATTAAATAACTCAAAACATTAAAACAAATATCTCCTTATCATGTGTGTATATTTGGCGACAATATTAAAAAAAAAATGCGACAGTAAATTTTCATCCATACACTTTTTCAGATTCAATTTGATTCCAGTACATAAACAAGATTCATAGATATTATACTGCTTAGCCAAATTCATTGAAAGTTTGTGGATGCTCGTTAAATAATGATAAAAGTCAATGAGCACAAGATAATGCTTTTGTTTATACAAAGTTGCTTGATAAACGAGCCAATTCCAGTTTTGCGAAATTGTCAACTTGATGACTGAATAATTAGGCGACATTCTTGTTCCAAATTCCAAAGCAAATTGTTAATTTGTTCTCGGTGTAAATTGTTTTTTTGTGTGTGTAAACTAAAAATGCCTAGCACTGTTTCTATCCTTAAAGATGCCAAAACGTATAAGGCTCTATTTGCAGAGTTTTTAGGGACATTGTTACTTGTATTTGTGGGGTGTGGCTCGGGAACTGAGATTGGAGCTTCAGTAACCAAAATCTCGCTGGCAGTTGGTTTTATGTTGGCTTCTTTGGTCCAGGTCTGTTTCAAATAATATTGTTTAGCCAAACATTCTTTCTTATAAATATTTTTGCAATAGACCATTGGTCATATCAGTGGGGGTCATGTTAACCCCTCTGTTACCGTATCCTTCATGGTAACTAGAAAAATGAATATTGTGCTGGGAATTCTTTACATCCTTGTTCAAAGTTTGGGAGCTCTAGCCGGAATTTTTATACTCAAGGTTCAATAATTTTCACTATGAATAAATAGTTAGTTTACAGGAAAATATATACAATGTTTATTTTGATTTGTCTCAAAAGTCTGTAATGCCAGGAGGGGGTGGAAACGATTTGGGAGTTTCTTCGATTTCAGACGAAATTACTCCACTGCAAGCGTGTGGAGTTGAATTCCTTGCCACCTTTGTTCTCGTGTTTACTATTTTCGGTGTCTGTGATGCAAACAGGGACGACGTAAAAGGCTCGGCTCCACTTGCGATTGGTTTATCTGCTACTGCTGCGTGTCTTGTTGCGGTATATAAATTTTATAAGTTTTAAGAGAATTTATATCGAAAATGCTTTTCTCAGATGAAGTTTACTGGAGCAAGTCTTAACCCTGCAAGAAGGTAATTATAATATTTATAATTAATTACAATTAATTATAATAATTACCTTATTATTAAATATTTAATAATTATTCTTAATCAGTTTCGGACCTGCTATTTTGGCCAGATCATGGAAACACCACTGGGTTTATTGGGTATGGCTTTGATTTTTTTTATCTTTGATTTTTTTAACCTCTTCTTACAATTTAGGTAGGGCCTTGTTTAGGAGGTATATACAAATATTAAACAAAAATGGCGTGATCAAGAATGTTGATTTAACCCTTTTTCATATACAATCAAATAGGCGCAGCGGCAGGTTTACTGTATCAAGGAGTGTTTAGTGCTCCAAAACAAAAGCCTACACCAAAACCACGAGGAGATTATGAAATGTGTGCAAAAGACGAAAGATTGTAACAAAGATTTTTATTTGAATTCATTTGGAACAGTTGAAATTAAATTATTTTTAGCGAAAAAACCAATCCATCGGGATTGTCTTTTTTGTTTTCTTTATTTGTCCGTACGGTTCATCCGGATAAATTTGTGATATCACAGATAATTGTGTAATCTTCGCAGTTTTAGCAAGCCCTTGTTGTTGCTTACGGGACATTTGGACGTTAGATGGCGATATTTTTCTTTTGTTATGCGTCGCTTCATTGGAATTCCCGCTTTGTTCTGAAGACATTAGCATGCCAATAATCCTCCGAATGAGAAAATAAATTGGTTCGCATAAACTTATCATAGAAATCCCTAGCGTAAGACCTAAAAACCCACCTGAAAAATCCCAGCAGTTAGCTTTGGATCGTTATCGTGGATTTCAAAATAAGGTCACATCGTAAAGTTACCGAAGCAAGCATATAATTATACAAATCCGCGATCAATTTGAGGCATTGTTATTTGTGATTTGTGATTTGAGATTTTTTTCAAAACTAAATCTCCAATTTATATGCATCTTTAAAAGAGTTTATACGTACGTGACCTTATTTTTTAAATCCATAATGACTACATAAAGTCGAAATCCAACACCTGCATCATCCAAACCCCTTACGGTAAGGGCCTTACCTGTATTAGCTACAAAAAATATTTTTTTTCAATTAAATAAAAAAATCCAGAAATTGTAAAAAAAAAACATTACCGAGAATATCTTGATAGTCGAACAAGATTTTCCTAACTTTAGAGTCCACAATTTCCTTTGCGAAGAATATGTGAGCAATTGACAAAGTTTGTCCTTTCCACTGAGATTTTGATGTAGTTTTGTTTATCCACAAATCAACATCATCCCTTATGGGGAAATTTGTCGTATCGGCAAAATATCCCAAATGAGTACAAGAAGGCCAACAATTTTGACATTTTTTGGAACTCTGTACTCCATATTTTCTTAATTGCTCTAAAGCAGAAATAAGAAATCTCGTGTTACCCTTAATGACTATTAACATTAACTCACTTCGATAATTGCGAACACACTCATGATGTCTGTTTGATACACATAAGGACTCGTTGACGCCTGAAAAGGTTTAGTCATTTATATATCAGAATAAAGAGCATCGTTAAATCAAAATAATGCTCACGTGGCATATAATGCATTAAGCATTTGCATTTTGCATAAATTAGATCAGCTTCGCACTCATCAAAACAATTCTTTTGCGTATATATTTTGAATGAATTGAGATTAAATTCGTTTAGTAAATAGCAGTTGCGTTGATCCTAAAAGATACAAATAATAGTGCTTTTTAATCTAAAGTATTAATATTGTATAAGAAATACCAAGGTTGTTTCAGCCACTTCTTCCGCGGTTGTAATTTCAGCTTCTACCGCTATCTACATATTTATTACTGTTTAATTTCTACTTATATTTTTTATTTGTTTACTCATTACAAATGTTTCACTATTTGGTCTAATAGTGTTTCCAAATTCAGATATCTGAGGACTCGATATTGGCGAGTGTACCTGAATCTGTTTAATGAAAGCAAACTTAATGTATAATTTTCAAATATTTTCTTTTTAACTGCATACTTTGAACCCCACACAGTCTAGTGATCGACAATTTTCGTCATATTCATCCAATTCAGGGTTCAAAAGCACTGACAAACCTGACTTTTGACCTGCTTTCTTTTGATGTTTTGGGACATCCAACTCTGGGTCGATTACGTAGTCTTTTTCGGTGTAAACATCACGGTCGATGTTAAATTTTTCCCACTTTTCGAGAACTTCTGGATTTATCTTTAAATCAGTTGATGAAGATGTACCTTTTCTGTACAATTTATAAAGATGATAAATATGGTTAAAAATAATTCTAGGAATATGTTTATTAATTTATTAGTATTGTGGTCTCTTATTGTACGTTCTGAGAACCGATGGGGGCATCATGTTAAAAACACAGCAGTGACCAAACTCGAGGACTATTGGGACAAAGTACTTCAAGCAATCAATGACCTCGTTCTTCCACAAGCATAACACCAACATGTCCCCACAACTGTGGAATGACTATATATGCAAGAAAAATAAGTGAGCACACAATTTGATGTATTTGATGCTTACATTTTTAGAAAATTCCCAAATTTGACGAAATTGGTCTCCTTCTGGCACTTTTACTACTTCAAACTCAGCCGTGTAATTTTTTGGATTTACAGCTTCACTAAAACTGTCTGACGATTTGCAAATGTTCTCAATGTAATGTGTTGCATAAACCTTAGCTGTCAGCATAGGTGACAATTTTTCAGACATATTTTTAACTTCGGCATTGTACTCATCAAGAACATCGCTGTTAAAAATCCACAGTAGCATTTTTACAGATATAAAGGAGATGTGTTTATAAAATTATTTTATTTACATACTTGTAAAATTTATTATATACAAGTCCTTTCCGTTTGTTAGTAACGCAAATCGTGACCGCTGGGAAAGGAATTGTATCTACAGTAAGATCCTGATTTGTAAATGCCATTAGCACAGGATTAGACATCATTGGCTTTAAGATGCTCTCATTTATGAGGTACACGGACTGAGCTGTGGCTCCCAAAATTGATACAAACCAAAATAACCTTTAACCATAATTTTATTAATAGTCTGATGGTTTAGATTTTATTGTTAGATTTTATATAGTTACCTCATAATTAATGGTTGATCTTTTGCAATATGCTTCAAACCATGAATGCTTGAATTCCTGCAAAACAAGATACAAAAAGAATCTGAGTCAACCTTTTGTTTTACAAAACAATTGACACAATCGTCTTTTTGAAGATTTTCGTCATCTTCAGAATCGTCAGAATCAGAATAGAATCCTCGCGATTTCATGGTCAAATGCATTGAAATATTGCTTTGACGGTTGCTTATGCAAAACTATTTTTTTCTTTTAGTTTTATGTCCTATATTTTACCCTTCAATAGCAAATACGCAATTTGCGATATACTTAAAATGCCAGGATATTGGTTAATTTATTTTTAACACGCCAACATTACTTATAATCCAAGATATTGATTTTATTCAAATTAAGTTTTCGGTATATATTTTCTATACTGTATTTGAAGAATTTTTTATGTGTCCAAACTTATTAGCGATAAAACCAGTCCATTGAAATAACTTTCTTAGTTTGCCTTATCCTTATAGGCTCATCTGCATATATTCCAGAAATATAACTCTGCGAGATTACGGACAACTGCTTGACCTTATATTGAGGTGGCTTAATTACAGCCTTCTTTTGTATTAAATTTCTTTGTATTGGGCTAGGGGATGCTTTCCTTTTGATTTGTTGCTCATTTTGTTGTTCATTGGGTTCGAAAAGAAAGCTCAAAATTAATCTTCGTAGTAGAAAGTAAAGTATTTCGACAATACTTAGCATGCTCGCGCCTAATGTCAAACCTGTAAAAAAAATATTAAATTATTAGCCATTGCTTATTTTGTGGCATATCACAAAACATAAAAAACCAACATACCTAGAAACCCTCCAGCATTCGCTGAAAAAACAGAAAAAGAGTCCTAAATAAGTATTTCTCAAACATATTATAAATTATATGACATACCCAAAAGATCCTGGTAATCGTATAAAATTTTCCTAACTTTGGAATCTACTGTATCCTTTGCAAAAAATACGTGAACGACAGACAAGCTCTTTTCTTTCCATTGTGGGTTTGATGTGGTTTTGTTTATCCACAAATCAACATCATCCCGTAACGGAAAACTTGAGGTCTCCGCATGGTACTCAAGTTGAGTGCAACTCGGCCAACAATGGTTACACATGTTGCTGATCCCATCCTTTTTAATTTCATCTACATAAAAGTATAATAAAATTATTTAATTGTTCCAACAAACGTACTAAGCAATTTTGCTTTTATACGGTACTTTTGTAATTTCTAACACAATTGAATTCTTCATTGGTGATACATCGAGACTCATTTGTCCCTATAAAATTAATTATGTAGTACTTATATATGTTATGTAACTAGTTACAATACATTTATATAAATATATGTACTTACTTGGCATATAACTCAGTATGCAACTACATGCATCGTTAACTAATTTGCTTTCACATTCATCCAAACAATTTCTTTGAGTGTAGAAACTAAAATGACCGAGATTATATTCCCCAAGAAAATAACAGTGTCGCTTCTCCTGTGTGGAAGCAATTCTGTCAGCAATATCAACTTATGCAATCTCAAACCAGTATCGTACCTTGCTTATATCGCTAACTTGAGGGTCTGTTGTCTGGATTTTGGCTTCAATTTTTAGAAATGTCTCCGTGTTAATTTCTATGGTATTTCCAAAATCCGAAACATGTGGATAAACAATTGACGAATGTACTTGAATCTACGTAAGTAAACCAATTCTTACTGCAATTTAACCCAAATACTAATATTAATTTAATAACTACCTTGAACCCAACAGAATCAATTGATCTACAACTTGGGTCGGAATGCTCAATTTCAGGATTTAACAACAAAGTTAAACCTATATATAGTTAATACAACATTTCAAAAGCTCAATCATTTAGAGGTCAAATTAGTTAAACCTGAAGATTGGCCTGCTTTTTTTTGATGCTTTGGAATATCCAACTCTGGTCGTCTATCAAAGTGAGAGTGCACATGAGATTCTTCCGTTTCTTCTGAATCTGATTCCACAATGTCGTTGTCTATGTTCCAATTTCCCCACTTGTATAAAAGTTCTAGATTAGCGTTTGATCCCATATATCTGTTTTGTCTAAGTATACATAAATAGATCATTAGGAAAATTATTATGACATTTTCTTGGACTTATTTTTATGTTACTCGGTTTGTTTTCTTAAAACATAAGTTGGCATCATATTGAATGAGCAGCAATATCCAGACTCAGTGTAAATTGGCTTAAAATGCTCTGCACAATTCAATGGGACATTTTTCCACAAGCAGAGCACAACCATATCTCTACATTCGTGGAAGGACTGAAACGCTTACGTTAGTTAGTACTTATAAAAACTTTAATTCATTACTCACATTTTTAGCATAGTACCAAATGTGTCTAAAATCTGTCCCTTCGGGTACATGAACGGGTCTAAGTCCGAGACTATGTAAATTGGTGATGTTTTCTGGATAAACAGACTCTGTGAAGCTATTTGTTGATTTGCAGATATTGAGGATGTAATGCAATGCGTAATACATCCAGCCCACTTCGGTTTTGTTGATTGTAAACCCCAATTGATTGAGCACTGCTGCCTGTGTAACGTTTCTACCAATTCACATATAATTTATAAAAAAAATATGCATAAAAAATATTAAATTGCATACGCAAAAAGACTTTTCGAAGGCTCTAGTTTCCTCTTGTTTGTGTTGCAAATGGTTATCGCTGGGTAAGGAATTTTATCGATTGTGATATCTTTATTTTCAAAAGCCATTATCACAGGATTGCTTTCCATAGGGTCAACAATGATGTCCAAAATGAGATACACAGTGTAACATGACGCAGAAAAAATGCAGAGTAGCCATAATATTCTATGCGCGATTATAATCTTTATAGCTGAATAAATTTAATTGGTGTATCTTTATCTACCTTCCGGCCGTTGACTGTCCCTCATCTCCAATATGCTTTACGCCATGAATACTGGATTGTCTACAAGCCCGGAGGAAATAAGTCCATTCAGTCTCCTCAGAGGAATTAACCTTTGATAATTTCTGTTGTTTGTGCGCAAAACAATTCGCACATTCGTTTTCCTCATCTTCTGATGAATACTCTTGATATGCATTTTTCTTATTTGTTGTATTCATTCTTCTTACTCCGTTGACTGAGACTTGTCTGGGTAGAAAAGGAAGGAAACGTTTTAAAGGTTAAATCGATATCTCATAATACTAATTACTATGTGTAGGATTAATATTATTACTATGTCTATAAGTATATGGCGTGAGTGGTTTTATGAGGACAAAAACAACTTATTTATTCAAGTAATTTCAAGCAAATGATTAATTAAAGTTCGTCATCAAATCTACCCCCGTGATCATAATCATCGCGATCGGGATATCCTCCGCGTCGTTTCTTTTTATCTTCTGGTGGCGGGGGCTTGCGTTTAGCTTTCTTGTCAAATTCACACATGAATGGACGTCTTGTATGACAAGGAACCGGGACATAGAGATTGATGGGACTTATGGCTGGACACATTTCTTCCCCTCCTCGACCTCCACCGCCCCTGAATCACATAAAATCATAATTAATATCATTTTTTTTAATATGTAAATTTTTATGTTAACATCATCATGGGGTCCATTCCATATGGCATTCCTCTGCCCTCTTCCCCTTCCTCTCCCTTCTTCTTTTTCTTCTTCGGAGGAATGCGACCAACCCTTGTAAAATCAAATTGCCATAAACAATTTAAGACTATCATTACTCTTGTTTTACTTAGTAAAATATTACCAAACTGCTTTCCGCATCCGTTCTGACGGATCGGTAAAATACTCATGCTTCTGTTTCCCATCAGGCTTTCCAATCAGCATTTGAAGCTTTCTTTTGTTCTCGGCGGTTTCCACTATTTATCATTTTATAGACAAAAAAAAACTTGAAGCAATTTAAATTGTTCAAATGACTCAAATATTTTATGTACCCATTGCCAATTTTCCGTTCATTGCCTTGCAATAGCCAACTGCTTTTTTATAAGGGAGTCTTCGATCTTTGATTAGTTTGTATTCATTGCTTCCCATTCTCAACTCTGTTGGATCATTAGGGTCCACGCTCCTTTGGAAATCACGGAGAAAATCTTCCTCGTCCTTTTTGGTCTTTTCTATTTCTGCCACTCGCTTCGCCATCGAATCAGATTCTTCTTCACTGATCTGTATATAAATAGCATATATTAAAAATAAAATATGTCTAAAGTAATTTATTAATTTACCTCAGAGGTGACATCATTTCTGCTTAATCTCCAATACATAAAACAACCTACAAAAAGCAATAAATAAAAACAATTTTGGAGATTAAAGGATCTTTTCCTTTTATCCCCCATCCCGATATTGAAATAGTCCAACAAAATCCAACTGTCCAACAAAATACAATTTTTATGTAGCATAAGAAAGTAGTTCCATAGGTAAAATTAGGACAAACACTTGAGCGTGTGGCAAACAAACTTTTTTTACATGGTCGAAGGATGTCCCATCATGAATTTTTTATAATGTCAAAATTTATTGATTGCCGTTTTTCACAACATGAGTATGTATATTGTATAAAATATAAAGTTGAAATTACTGAAAGATGGTTTATAAAAATATGTAACGCGTTGGTGTAAAGTTCAATAGATTACAAACGTTTTATGCGTTATTTGTTTAATTCATGTATTCCATACACCATAAATATCTATGAACGTTTTGCATTTTATTTGAATCATTAGTATATATAGCTTAATTAAAAGATAATTGGCTTATGTCGTGACACTGACAGCAATTCATCTTTTATAAAATTCAAAAATATTAAATATGATGAAAGGATACATAATTATGGCGTATTTTTCGTTAGTAGTATGACAAATACATATGGCTTATCGGTATTTAAGTACGTATGAATATCATTTATGTAATTCTCAGAATTTTCGATAAAACGTTCTTACAAATATAGTCCAAAACGTTGTTGATTTTACCTATCTTAATACCTATACAAACGACTATCTGCAAGTAGCATATTATTATGTCGCGTGTAATTTGTATACCACCATTGCATCAGCATGCGATGCTTCTCTTTTTTTTGCTCTTTACGTTTGCTTGTTATAATGCTGGGGTTTTGCTCACACTATAAAATAAAACTGCTTGTGCTAAAATTCATTCAGTTTTGATATTTTGAAAATTAGTTATTTGAGAACTATGTATCAAAGCAAAACGTTAAGAATGGAAGAGAATAAGACGCTCCCAATCCTTGCATGGGATTACTCAGGTTCGAAAATAAATATATAGTAGTATTATCTGATTGTTAAAGCCTATCGATCCTATGATGTAAGACTTTTTTGATTTAATAGTTTTTTATTATACTCAGGTTCAACAGGGGGATCAGTTTTGTACCATTCCTTGGGGTCAAAGTATTTGGCCCAATTTCAAAAATCTCTTGACCCTTCAACTTCATCCCCTCCCATTTACCTTACATGGACAGACAAAACCAGGCTGGCTTCACTGTCAGAGCTGCAGAAAATCATTGCAAAGAAAGAAGGTGATATGGGTACTCACCCTTCTACTCTTGTGCAATGGATTATAAACAATGACCCATCTCAAAAGCAGCCCATTGACTTGTGGCTAATTACAGATGGAGAAATTGGAAGTCATGAACTTCAAATTTGCTCCAGTCTCAATAAAAAAGTTAACTATCACAGCATCTCTTTCATCGTGATCAATTCGGTATGTAAATACTTTTTATGAGCACGAGGAATATGTATTTGATGTGAAAGTTATATAAAGTTTGTACAATTTCGTTTTTGAATGATAGGCAAAAACAAATTTATCTGTTGGCTCATCTTTCTTTTCTGGATCTCGAGTAAAAATTTACTACAATACTGATCTCGTCAAAGAAGTGAATACAGTAAATCCATTTTCATACGATGAAATTTCTGCATCAAAGCCAGATTTTGAAGAAAAGTTCCAAAAGCTAAGTGATTTTATTCAAGCAAAGTTCATGGGTGTTGGTTCAGCAGGAGGGACAGAGGCTCTGAATGAAGCTGAAAAGCTTAGCAAACTCAGGAAGCGAATTTTGAGGGAGATTGAGGAACAAAATGGGAGCAAACCAAAAGAAGAAGCACAGTCTCTTGATTTTTCAAACAAATCAGCTCTCATTGAATGGCTAAAAGAAACAAAGTTTTATGCATCAATGAAAAATGTTGGAGAGCAAGATTTAAAGGTCAAAGTAGATAAAGCAATTTCAACTCTTGTAAGTATTTAAAACAATTTTCAATTTGACAAATAATTAGATATGTTGAATCTAATAACAATACTTAAATTTCTACCTCAAAATATTTTTAGATCAACTACATCCATCACGATAACCAACGCTTTGAATTTTTCGACATTATGAAAATGGAACACAAACAACAAAAGTTTGGTCAAGTGGAAGACAACAATGAGCCTGAACTGACTCTTGAAGAACTGGAGCTATTAGAAATTGAAGATTCTGAGAGATGCAATTTTTTGGACGCAGTCACATTGGAAGAGGATCAAAATTCTGTTCCCGTCCTTCTCCTTAATATCACCGATCTTATTGACAAATATTGGGTTAAGGGAAACTACAATAAGTTTCAAAAAGTTGCAGATTGTCCACTTTTCGGAGATTGGGAGAAGAATTGTTTAGGTCATGGTTTCGGGGTTGAAACTGTGATTGAACTCTACAAACAAACAAAATATAACCAAGAAGTTGACTATGACCATGAGTATGACACAACCTTGAAGATTAAAGATCCTCTAACAAACAAAGCCCTTTTCGGTGGCCTCATACTTCTCAACAATGAAAAGGCTGATAAATGGAATGATTATTTGCTAATGAAAACTTTCTTTAAAGGAAAGAAAATCAAGGCTTGCCTTCCTCTCATGTATTACAAAATTTCGAACTATGCCAAGGAAAAAGATTGGATTCCCCAAGATGTGGCAAAATTACTTGAGATTTATGCACTTCGAAGGATCAAGTCATATCAAAAGTCCCCTTTGGCCTTAGGATCCCTGCCCCTTGACCCTAAAGAAATTGTCCCATTGCCCCTGGCACTGTTTTACTGTACTGAAGGATCCCTCACTCTTTTTTCTCAGGACAAAGAGCATTTCATGCAAGAAAGACTTCGCCAGTTCTTTCCAGTGGCTGCAGATTTTGTAGCCATTTTGCAAAAGCTAAAAGTACAAATTGATTCAGATATGATTTTGCAGAGGGCAAAGATTTTTGGAGTCATTCACAAACTAAAGACAATGGAAGGTTCAGCTTTGGAAAAGAAATACTGGCTTCTATCGAAATGTTTTGAGTTGGATGGAAAATTTCTTACTTTTAACGTGAAAGACAAAGAATTTGTGCAGTATCTAAACCTCTTATCCTTTGATCACCGAGCTCAGGTTCCTTTAACTTTTTCACATCCAGAGTTGAATAAATTTGTGCTCATCTCTTATGATTCCAATGATGATGATGATGATGATGAAGATGGAGAGCACATTCCAATTTGTAAAGAGACAATGCGACCACAGTTTCTTGTTAAAAGTGAGAATTGCTCACAGAAGTTTCCAAATTACAAGAAAATTTTGTCTTCCTGCAAAGAAGTGTTTTTGGGAAATAATGGTGAAATAGTAAAAATTGAAAGTCCAACAAAATTAGATCAGTCAAAACTTTTGTCGAGTCACAAAAATTACATCAATGCTACAATTGAAGGTGGGAAATATCTTGAAAGCTTGGAACAGTTTGAAGAATTTGTTTGGAAGGATAAGAGGTTTTCAGATGGGAAAGTAAGACTATTTTCTCCAAAAACAAGGACCTGGAATAAAAAAGTATTTGAAGACTATTTTCAACAAATACAGCAAGAAATTCCCATTCAAGAATTTTTGACCAAGGCAAAAGAGACAGTCAGCGTTCAACAAAGAGTTCATTTTGAGACCAAATTAAAATACACAATCAGTCAGGACAAAGTAAATACATGGAGGAAAGAGTGGCTCGTAGGACACTAATAATTTATATAAATAATTAAAAGCATACTAAGCATTTATTTGAAATCACCAATCGTTCAATTGTATCATACAATTTGTATTATTTTGCATGCACTTGATTTAATTAGAATATTGTATTACTATTTATATTAGATTCGATAGCATTACAAATAATTTACAAAATGACACCAATATTTAAAAAAGATCCCAATGAGTAATTGGATTAATCATATTGATGAATTATTTATGGATTTTATTGATAATTTTCGCATAAAAATAAAAAAAGAATTTTCAGCTGAAACTTGAGAGTTTGATCCTTTACAATTGATTTTGAGTTAAATGCTCACATTTACATATGCCAGACTTTACCTAATTTCTGAATTAGTCATTTTTCTATTTCATAAATACTTACAATGTTAGCGATAAGATAATAAGCGACGTGTTAAAAACAATGTTTGCAACACGTTTTAGAGATAACAAATATGTAAACATTAATGTTGTCTATCTAGGTATGTTTACTATTTTGAGCATGTTTTTCATAACCCTAAATCTGTTTTGCTTTCTTTTTGACAATGAATATGATAAATGCTTACTTTGAAATTAATTGCATTACAATAGGGTACATATAATTTATCTGTTTTTGCAAATGGATTGGATAAAGGGAAAAATATTTCTACGAATATTCCGACATATTTTAAAACTGATCTGTTTGTTAAGGTATATAAAGAAATGGATTTCAACTTTCGAACACAAAACCAATTCCCCATTCTTACAAGATTTCCACATTTCTATTTTACTAAAATAAAATGAAAATTTTCGCCATTGTTTTCATAACTGTGGGGTGTGCTCTTTATTCTGCAGAAGCAAGTAAGCTTAAGACACATAAAAAGCAAATAATTTCATGTCAAAAAAATAATTTCCATGCAGTTTCCGGTGACGCTACATATTACAACGTTCAAGCAGGGTTTACCGCATGTGGTACTAAACACAGCAATAGCGAATCTGTAGCTGCCACTGCCTTTAGTTGGTGGACAACTGCCAATCCAAATGTCGATTCAATGTAATGTTTTGTTAAAGCTGAAAGATTCAACATCAGTTCAAACAATAAACACTCGTGAAAATTTCTTTAAAAAATTAATAGGTGCCGTAGAAGAGCCCGAGTGACAGACCCAACTTCTGGAAAGTCAATTATTGTCAATATTAAGGACAAATGTGGGGGGTGTGCTCGAGGGGACATTGACCTAACCCCTTCTGCTTTCCAGAAGCTACGTCCACTTTCGGTTGGAAGATTCAGGGTCAATTGGGATTTCATCTAAATTAAATTAGTCAGTTGATGGAGTTGACATAAAACTATACATTTGCTTTAAACAATTGCAATAACTTGCGACAAATAAAATTAATTGAATAAAACTTTTTGTTGAGCAACATATTCGTTGAACGAATTTCGTTCTATCTATTAATCACGATTTCTCAAATAAAAAATCTCATATTGCACCAATTGTAACCAAAACATTTGAGGACGATCTTTAAGCTTCTTCGACGCTATATCGTGGTTTGCTAGTCATCACAATGATCACATAATCGAATGTCTAGGCTAAAAATCGACTCTCTAGGTTACTAAAAGGGAAATGTTTTGATTCTTGATTTTGCAAAACAACAGAAAATATTAAATTCACAAACAACAAAAGCAACTAAATTCACTGCATTAGTTATTATGTCACTTTTACCCAATTTTCAGGAGCTCAATAATAATTTATTCATGCTAAAAAATAATGCTTCAAAAATTGTCACTAACCTCAAGAAAAATCCAATCAAAAAGACGACAACAATTCCTAATCATGACGTCATTGCATCTTCAGGCAAATCTATTTCCAAGTCGGGTCCTCAAAAAGAATTGAAACAACATCCACTTGATGCCTTGACCCGAAAAAACGTTCAAGTACAAAATGCAGATCTTTTTAAACAAGTAAAATTTAATAAATACAAAATGAATGATTTTAATATATGATTATATATATTATTATAATATATTTTTAGCTACGACTTCTTCCTGTTGCAAGTGCTAACTCTTCCGACATAGAAAAACGGAGTATCTTGAAGAAAGATTTATCAATGTCGTTCTCAACATCTACCACAAATTCAAAAACAGTCCAAAGAAAAATTCCAAAAAAGGATGAAATTCGTTGGTCAGATCCTATGGTTGAAGTCAAAACGTTGCCTCGTACTATAATCAAAAAAAGTCCCGTCACGAAGAAAAAGTCAAACGCTAAACCAGCTACAGAATCACTAATGTCAATTTCAAGAGGACGAAGTAAAACAAAGATTGGAAAAGATAATGAAGGGAATAAACGCATAAAGAACAGCAATAAAAAAACATTTTCTTTACCTCCGAAGGCAAATAAACAAACTCGGCAACTTTCTGCCGTCACTAAAAACAAGTAATTTAATACTTTTGGAATTATTTCAAATTGTAAGAGAATTTCTAAATATTATTTTCTTAGGACTTCTGATTTGAAACCGAAACGTGGCCAGTCTCTTGTTAAAACACAAATTCCAAAAAGCTTTACAGAGATCAAGTCAAAAGGAGAGACTATAAAAACTGCCGTTCGGCAAAAACTTTCTGGGTTGAGATTACGATCAGAAAATGAAGCAAAGTAAGTTACTTTAAGTAATATAGAATTATATTAATTAGTAAATAATAATAGATAATGATACTTTCTCCAGAAATAATTTTCCCAGTCCAACAGAACCAACTTCTTTGGCCAATTCCATTACTCATTATCCTCCAAAATTTCCAAAGCTTCCAGCTATTTGTACTGCTGTAATCCCAAACTCACCAGAATGGGACGAATACTGGGGAAATTGGAAAAGGGAAATTGAAGAGTATAAGAAAGCAATGCAAATGTACAGCAACGGTATGGGAGAATTTTCAAAAGAGCTTGAAGAATATTCAAGGAGATTGAAAGGAGAGACTTTGGATGAATTGGCATTTGAAGCCCAGTAAGTTTAAATAAATTTTTATTGCATCTCACATTTTATATAATTTCACTTGAACAGAGTTGGAATTCTTCCATCTGACAAAAAGAAGCCAATCATTCAAAAATCACTCCCGACCATTACTGTTATTGGGCCTTATGTAATCAAGCGGACAATAAAGACAAAAAATTCCCCCTCGACCTTGGTCCAAGCGTTTTTGACATCTTACGATCACAAGGGATTCAGATTGGATGTCTCGTTACTGAATCAAACGGACTCGCATTCTAAGTTAATTAGAGATGAGACATATTTTGTACAAGCTGATTCTAAATTCAACATGCTTGTTCTTCGAATTAAGATGCCTTACAGAGAAGCCATTTACGAGGAAGAAATTCAAGTTGCTGCTCCTCCTGAGAAAAATGTCTACAAAGATTTGACCCTAACACAAGAACATGACGGAAAAATTATTATCTCTGGTCAATCATAAAAGAATGGAAACCCAAAATTCTTGTAAACTTAAACGAAATCCTTTATTAATTTACGTCATAAAAATAAAGAATCGAACTTTTATTTAAATAAAAAGTTGTAAAATTACTGGCAGTAAAATTAGAAAACTTTGGACAATGATTTGTTTTGGCGCATTAGAGTTACCGTCAGTGGTAGTTTCAGGTTTATTTGTTGTCGTCCAAGAAGTTTGAGTCGAAATTTCATTAGAAGCAGTGGTAGATGTACATTCTGAATTCAACTCAATCTCCAAATCAATACCTTGGAAGCCTTCCAAGTAATGAAAATTTGGTTCAACTAATTCTCCTTCAGCCACAGGAAACAAACTCATGTATCTCCTTTCATCTCCAGACTTTTGAATAGCATACGCATTGAATTTTGTTATGTTGCAAGGAAAATAACCTCCAGGAATTGTTGCATTGCCTCTCCATCTTGCTTGATTGTCAGTAGTGTTGTAAAGTTGGGCCACATAATCAGTTAGAGGCAAGTGTCTTCCTGTATCATTCCTCACTCCTTTAAGATATAATAGAAGATAATGACTGCTGGGGGCAAATTCGAGTTCCAAGTATTCGATATCGTCCCCCAAAAAGAATGCTTCAACAACCTAAATATGTAAATAGATGCAAGACACGAGTAACATATATATTCTAAACATGCCCATAACAAAAAATGATAAAATGTAATACGCACTTCAAATTCCCACAAACCATCGTACGGTTGATCTGTTGGAGCTTCAGGGGCTAATGGGTCGTTGAAAAAAGGAGCGTCTATATTCACACGCAAAACGTTTCCCTCTGAATTTGTTTCAGGGGTAAAACTTATGTGAATTTCGGCTTCTGTAGTTTGGTTGTTCCAAGTTTTTGTTATCATGTAGTTGTGAGAAGTGCTGCGTTATTTTAAAGTATTATATATTAAATTAAAAATACGTTGTAATTATATATTATTATAACACCTGAAAACGTGAGATAATTGAAGAATAATCCCAATTAAAAAAATAAAATTTGTGGTGGACTTCATCTTAAACAACCAATGCACTAAATAAGGAATACTGAAATACTTATACCGATATATTTATGTGCACCAGCAAATTACCTAATAATGAAAAATTCTGAGTGATACGATAATGAAATATTTATGAGAAACTCCGAAGGTCCTATTGAGTTTAATCCTGATTATCAATAAAACCCATTAAAAGATAAAACAATGATGATAAAATCCTTGACTATGTTCTGTATTACAGAATCTGTAGTTTGTATATAAATCGTTTTCATATGAAGATCATGCCCTCGATTGCTATTGCTATTTATTTATTTACAAAGAAACTATTGAGACAATGACAAAATTAGCAATTTACTTTTGCTGATCAAAACTGGCAGTATTTTGAAAGACATTATAATTTCCACAAGACGCTGTAGCCGTATAACAAGTGGAACCAATTAAGACAATTGGATTTATGTATGAAATAACAGCTTCTTCGACGGGATTGTCATTGCTTGCATTTGCGTTATTGCCATTCTTGGAGCCCAGGGAAGGGAGCGTTGGCTGACCTACTACAGGAAGAGAGGGAATTGGGGCAGTTTGATTTACATAACTTTGCATAGCCAAAGTAATTCCACACGCGTAGTTTATTTTCAACTTGTAGCCAATTTTGTCCGTCAGTAGCTCGAAAGATGATGAGGTCACTTTGAATGGGTTTATTGGCAAAGGAATTGGAAGTGATGAGCCAGCAGTAATGCCAGAAGTAATGAAAACTTCTCCACTCTCAAATCTTGTATTTTCTTCAGATCCTAGCTTATTTTCCTCAGAATGTAGAATTGTGGAAGACAGAGCAGTCGCAATAATGCCCACATAAATTATCTGCATATATTTAGTATTTGAAAAATATATATGATTGAAAACTTTAATCAGAATAATTTCTTACCAAAACTTTGGTCAGCGTCAGCATTTTTGCGAAGTTTTTGTGATTTGTTCTAGATTTCTAGATAGGTACAAGTAATAAAAATGTCATCAACATTTAGCTATTTAAACCATTAAAATCAGGAAGGAAATGCAACCATTTACATCAAAACCAATTAGAACAAAAGCAATATTTCATGGCATTAATTTGCAGCCAATGTCAAGGACGCATGGAACTAATACATTACTAACAATAATTAGGATACCTGAATTTACCTGATTCAATCAGGCTGATTGCAATACTTCAAAATCATGAATTTCTACTTACAATAGAATAGTACATGTATGTGTGAAAATTGTACCATAATTCAAAGGAATTGCAAAAGACGGTAGAATAGATTTTTAGACAAAAAGCATTTATTAAATTATCTGTATAATCAATTGCGCAAACTGTCCTTGTTTTTCGTGGAATACTTATATTATTCAGTCATTCCAGTAAAAACTTTTCCACCAAAGGAATAAATTCATCTGCATATTTTATATGGAGATTGTGCTTCCCTTCCTGTATTAAGTGAAGTCTGCAAAAATGTACATATGTATAATAAATATATATGTTTGTGTGCATGACGCAAAATATAGATTGATTTTTTTTTTATTATACCTCGACCCTTTAATGCTTTTATGAAGGTATTCAGCATGAAAATAGGGAACCATCGAGTCTCTCATTCCGTGGATGATTAAAGTTGGACATTTTATCTGTTTCACTCCTTCTTTACATAGATCTCCTCCCTCATTATCAAAAATATCTGAAAACAGTTTTGTCCATCCCAGCCAAGATTTACGAAAATATTCTTCCCCGTACATTTCAAGCATAGGAGCTTTCATAGCCTTGGACCAACTGTCAATATTTTCTACTTCTACATTGGAAAAAAATCGTTAACTTTCCAACAAGATGCATATTTTAAATATTACTTTTATATAAATCTACGTCCGCCTTTGTTATATATGAATTTCCTCCCCACATGACAATCTTTTTAACGTTTTCCGGATAGACGAACCCCATGACCATTGAGGTGTTCGCACCGTCTGACCATCCTAATATTGAATATTTGGAATAGCCCAAAACCTTCATCAAATTATTTGCCCAAACCGCATCTCTGTAAAAGAATTTAGCTCCCCCAGAAAAATCCCGTTCCATTGGTGGTCTAGATTTTCCATACCCTACAGTTGAATGCGATTATTATGTTTGTTATTTTATTTATATACATTGCAAAGTGCATAATTACCCGGAGGATCCCAACATATCACAGTAAATTTGTTGATGTCGAATTTTGGTAATATTGGACCGAAATCCGATTCAATGAATCCTATTAAAACCCAAATTAAATGAAATTGTTTGTTATTCTATAGTGGTAATTGTAATAATTAGTAATTACCTAATGCACCTGGCATACATAAAATAGCACACGGCCCATTTCCAATTTTCTCGTAGTTTATGAGCAAATTGTCTACTTTCACTTTGGCTTGGGCCATCAGTGCAATTTTAGCATTTGTTGTATGAATACTTTTACATGTCGGTTTTAAAAAAGTATTCGCCGGATTGGACAGTTTTAAAACTGTGGAAAAAATTCCCATTATCCCCAATTAAGTCTATTTATTATTATTAATGCCAACTGCTTATTTGCCGATAGAAATAAACCTTGAACTTGACCGGCTTAACACCGCCAGTGCATATACCGGTACGCAATCAACAGAGAATGTTGGGCTAACTGAGAGAAGTTAAAACTTGCATCCTTATAATATGTGACATTACCTAAATGCATATCTATTTTAAACTGTAATAACTAGACATTATAATATCATGTTTACATTGGAAAATAATTTTCTGTATTCTGAAAGAATGTAATTTTACAATGCTATTTTGATCTTCCATAAATTGCATGTAAAATTGAGATAAAATGCTGTTTATTTACAGGTATCTTTGCACAATGATACGATATCTTATTTGAAATAAGCTCCGTCTACAGAATTATTTTGAGAATATATTTTAAATATTATTTTACAATCGATTTGAATACCATAACAAAAACTTGTAGGTAAAAGTTATGCTGCGTCCAAAATGTCAAGAGTATCGATATTTAAATTGAATAGATGTATTAGTATATCCTATAGGCATTTATTTAAATATATTAAATATTTTTCTACTTTGTCCACATTGACAAAATTGAGCAATTTTCTGACCTTAAAAATTAAATTTATACTTAGAGCATCAGTATGACAATAGAAGTTAAACTATAAGGATGGAGACAATTAAATTCTACAGAATGTATTTTCAACTTTTAACATTTTCCAAGAATTTCCGAGCCACTTCCTTTATCCCTCAGTGGATTGATAAATCCGGTGGCAAAAACTACGATCCTAATCTAATACTGAGAGTTGTCGTGAATCCTCTATTAAGAAATCGATGTTGGACAACTCTCCTAGTTTTTCTGATGCAAACAACTTTTTGTAGCATCCAAACTTATAATTACTACAAGATTGGAAATTTTAGCATATTTAGCGAACTATTTTTAATTGCTACAGCATGTATGAATCTTGTGCAAGCATTTTGTGTCGTATGTTTTACTCCATACGAGTATGCGGATGCAATAAACTCCAACAATTCTTATTTTACAGGTTTTCAAAGTAAGTTCAATTACGATTTTTGGGCGAAACAAAATATGAATGTTTATATATAATACTAAAAGTTGTATTTTGCAGGATGCTGGAAACCCGATTGCGACCCAGAAAAACAACTAATAAACATTTGCACAGATATACTTTTCCAATTAGTTATGATTTTTTTTATTGCTTTGGGTTTCATATTTCTGATTCACATTTTAATTTTTCCACAGCACCCCGCATACTTTACAAGCCTTTCTTTTGTAACGAGTTTGAAGGGAGATTTTTATTTTCTTTATCTCCTCTGTCGTTTGGGCATATTTGTCTTTTATCTTTACATGGCCAGTGCAACTATACTCTTTCTCTTGCCTTTCATCCTTCCTTTTAAAACGTACGTGTTTTCCATGCTCACCTTAGTTCTTAAAGACTTCAGATGCTCAAAACTAAAACCAAACAAAAATTATGGAGGAAACTTAAAACAATTAAGAACTAGCTGGTCATTACCATATGCCTACCGGGGATTGGAGTTAGTCCACAGAATTAACATGAATGCATTTGGTCACTTGATATTTCCGTCGGAAAGTTTATGTGGAATGATGATTATAATTTGCGCTTACTTGCTTGTGACCCCACATCGAAAACAGTTGGAACACACTGCTTTATTAATTGTCATATCATTTTTCTGTAGCATGTTTTGTATAATTTCTATTGTTCTTCAATTTGGCGGAATTTTACTCAAAGGATCAAAGAAGACAATTTTATCCTGGAAGCATTGTACAGTTGTGAATAGTTATGAATGGAAGATATTTTTAAAATTTCGGCGTTCATGCAGACCTCTGGCAGCAGAATTTCCTGGATATTACCGAATTTCTAGTCTAAGCGTTTTAAAATGGTGGCAAGCTTTAATTCGTGGAACGATACGAACTTTGTTAGCTTTAAGCTAAGTTTAATTTAATCGGTAAAAGTATAGAATAAAGGTCTGCTTGCTTATATAAAACAAAAAATAATATAATCAAATTATGGGGTTATTAGAAATAAAATGATGACGTTAATTTACTACAATTATTGCAGCATTTATTTTGCAAACCTCTAGCAGGTCGCACGTAGCTTTTAACCGTTATACCATTCATTTTTTAAATCTCAATTATACATCTATTATCTATTTTTTTTAAACTTTAGGCAGTTTTAAGTACTCTCTAATTCCTTCTGTATTCTGTTCTAACTACATACAATACATTTAATTGCCGAATTGCTAAAATATATTTTTAAATGTAGGGAGTAATCTTTGTCGGTTACTTGCATGTAAAGGTAAATATTAAAATCATTGAATTTTGCTTCTCTACACTTTAACATTATTGTCTCTGCGTTGAACGGACTCAATTAAATACCATTTTAAATATACGTTTGACAAATAACAAATATAAAAACATTTTTTTTATTGTCCAAATGTTCTGTTCATTCATTTGCCAAAGTTAGTTTGTATGTTCAAGATCTTTCTGTCATTTTCGAAAAAATCTAATGGAGTCGTCAAAGTTTTACTTTCTCCAATACAAGTTAATGGAAATTGGAGCACGAGTTGGATTTACGCCAATAACTCCAGAGTTGGCTAAAACTGTCCAAAATCTTGATTTCAAACTAAATTTTCGTGTGGATTTAAATCTGAGAAGAAAATGTTCAAATGCATTGTTGATTATGCTAGCGATAGGTTTGTTTTATTCCAGACAATCCTACAAATGTCTGAAAGCAGATGAACTAAGCGATCTTACTCTTTTGCTAATTTTGACATCCGCAACTTTCCTGGCTACATATGCAATATTTGTATTGCACTTTAAAAATTGTTTTGATTACGTGGAATCAATTAACATGACGAACCTTTATTTTGCCAGATTTAAAAGTAAGTTTTTAATATGTAATTTACCAATTCGAAAATTAAAAATAATGTGTTTATAAAATTAAATTTTCTAGGGCTGTGGTGTCCTGATTTTGACCCGAACTCGTGTAGAAAAAACCAGCTTTCCGATAACTTTTGTATTGTTTCTACCATATCCCTACTGCTGCTTGTCTGTTCGTTTGTCCTCCATTCTGCGGCTTTTCCAGAACACCCTCTCTACATTTCTAGCCTGTTCTATCAAATAGCAATGCAATATTATGGTCCGTATGGAATTGGGCTGCTTATTCGAATGCTCAACATTGTCATTTATCTTTATTTTGTCGGAAGAGTAGGGTTCTTCCTTGCAGAAATAGTGTTTTCTGTCAAATCCTATGTCATACATGTTGTTCCCATGATTTTGAAAAGATTTCGAATCAAACCATTCCAAAAGAAAAGTAAAGATGCCCTAACTGCAAATTGTTTTCGACAATGCGTAGAGTATCGGAGTTTGGAATGCTTACATCAAGCTCTAAAAAATGTGTATGGGAAGCTAATTTTACCTTGTGAGCTTGCGGATGGGTTTATGATAATCATGTCTGCATATTTGATCATTCGACATAGAAATAGCATCGAACCTTCCATGTTTATTTTTAGCATAAATGCCTTCTCTATATTAACAGCATGCTGTTCAGTTATTTTAAAATTTGGAGGTTCTTTACCTCGTGAATCTGAGAAAACTATTGACTCGTGGAAATACTTAGAATTGTCGAAATGGGAGGATTTTACGATTATGAAGAAATTTAAAAAGTCCTGCAGACCACTGAGTGTTGAAACAGGCTATTATAAAGTCGGGAGATTGAGCGTGTTCATATTTTGGCAGTGGCTAATAAAAATTACGGCTAAAATTCTTGTAGCCACGAAAATTTAATTTGGCTTAAGGATAAAAATAAAAGCATTAAACATGCTCCCCGAATTAAAGTTTAATTGATTGCATTATTGCTTTATAAATAGCAACGTAACCTAACTTTTTACATGTAGGTACATATTTGAATAAAAAAAGTATATAAAAAATAAAAATAAGCCACACAATTATTTTGGACATTTAAATTCTTTCTTTCAACTTTCTTTTTAATTGCATGCATCAGATGCATTGCATCTCTCTGTTTTTTGGAGCTTTCGATTGCATTTCCAAAATATTCAAAATTACGTTCTGTATGCAATGAGTATGTACAATTCAAATAGCTTTGATAATTAAAGGGTTATTTACAGCATAAATTAGTTTCATCTTTTTAAAATATTTTTTTTATTAAAGCATATTATATTTATAAGCATATTAGAATATACTTGTTCTGAATAATTTAAAATATCCGCTTACAATAAGCTATTTTAAATATTCCAGTGATTAAAATCTTCCGGTTGCTTATGCAAAATATTTACAAAATACAAATTGTAAATTTAGGTAGGTATAATTAATGTAGGAGTTACTGGAAAGCAATTTTGATAAATCGGCATAGATAACAATATCCTCATTTTAAGCCAAACTATCACCAAACTTAGGAAAAGAAGTTAGGGAAATTGGTAATAAATCCTGCATATTTAATGGAAAAATTACTACTGTGTATGTACAATATAATTACATTTTTTACAGACTGATCTTTACCTTGATATCAATTAAATTTCAAAGCGATTTGTCTGGAAAAAATAGCTACGTCTGTAATTACAGAATTATAGAATATTTTATGCGAGTTGTAAATTTCAAATTCCTATAAAGACTTTCACAAAAGTTCATTCCTTTTTGGGCTGGCATTCTGTTTGGCATCAACTGAAATATTATGGAGACTGAAGCTTACTACAGAATATTTTATTGTATTTTAAAATATGCTGGCTATTTTGGAACAACTCCTTTTTCTGCTGTCAAAGAATCTAAAAAATCTCGCTCTTTGAAAAAGAAAAGTAAAATTCGTTTTCTGATGGCTAACCAAATATTAATCAGACGTTGTTGGACTACGATGGGGATTTTCTTTATAAATGCTTTCTCTCTGCTCTCCCAATCTTATATTGCTGCGAAAATGAGAAATTACAGTGCCCTATATATTCAAATTTTAATATTTATTGGGCTTGTGATCATTATGTTGGCTCATTATTTGTCATTATATCAACCTCAAGGAATTGCCGAGATGTTAAATGCCTCAAACAAATTTACTTTCAGGTTTTTCGGTAAGTGGCAATGCATTTTTAATAGCGGACAATATAATTATTATTGCTATTTATTCATATTAGCATATTGGAATCCAAACTTTAATTCTGAAAAGTCTCGGAAGCAGTTTTACCAAGATATAATTATCATTCTGCTTCTTGTGGCCACTTTATTTGGAATTACCATTATTCTCCTCCATTCGATCATTTTCCCCAACTTTCCAGGATATCTCCTGAATTTGTTTCCAAATGATATGAATTTGCTATTATATATCTTCATCCGATTCTTAATTTTCTTGTTCTATTTTCACACATTGTGTTCCATGGGACTTGTTGCAAATTTATTACTATTGACAGCTAAACCCCTCGTCTTCAATTTCCCTGTCCTACTCCATTGTTTCAATTGCAAAGATCTAAGCGTCTGTAAAGCTTTAAAACGAACGGACAGGCTGCCAAAAGAGTACAGAGGCTTGCAATATTTGTTTAGAATTATAACAAACGCTTTTGGTCCTTACATATTTCCTTTTGAAATACTTTGCGGTTATACTCATATGCTTAGCATGTTCTTCATAATTCGACATGTTTCTGAATTTAACTTTAATATTTTGATGATTTTTGTAATCATCGCATTTTCAAACATACTCATGTTGGTTTGTGCAGCGTTTCTTCATTTTGGTGGGGTTTTTCATAAAATGTCCAGAAAGATTATTGATTCGTGGAAATATTTGCGAAACAGTTACAATGCAATGCATAAATGCAATGGGATGGAAATGAAATGTTTTATGAAATTCAAAAGATCATGTCCTCCAATGAGTATCGAATTTCCGGGATATTACAAAGTCAAGAGTTTGAGCGTGCTGTCATTTTTCAAAGGGATATGCAGGGGCGTGGTCAGAATGCTACTAACTTTTAAGTGAAGCTCTTTTATTGTATTAAATCAAATACGACAATAATTAAGTGGACGTTTTTAAATTTTATTTTATTTCAAACGAAAGCAAATTACATAGAATCACACATAAGTACACGTACTATGGTTAATAAACATTAGTAAACATTCTTTCTTGTGTAATTTACTTTTGATTATATTAAAGCTATAATTTCAAAAACAACCAATGATCCATCATAGGCTCATTGCAATAATTATCATAAAGGTATTACAAATGTTATTAAAGTTTCATCAAATGTGCTAATTATTCAAATAAAAATGATTCGAAATGTTTATTCCACTTATTCCACTTCTTGTTCTTGCTCGTCTTCAAAGTCTCCCTCCTCATCGGCAGTGGCTTCTTGATATTGTTGATATTCAGAGACAAGATCGTTCATGTTGGATTCGGCTTCGGTGAATTCCATCTCGTCCATTCCCTCTCCAGTGTACCAATGCAAGAAAGCCTTGCGCCGGAACATGGCAGTGAACTGCTCAGAAATTCGCTTAAACAGCTCTTGGATTGCAGTCGAGTTTCCGATGAAGGTGGCAGACATTTTGAGACCACGGGGAGGAATGTCACAGACAGCAGTCTTTACATTGTTTGGAATCCATTCAACAAAGTAAGAAGAGTTCTTGTTTTGAATGTTTAGCATTTGTTCATCAACTTCCTTCATGGACATGCGACCTCGGAAGATTGCGGCCACAGTGAGATAACGTCCGTGGCGTGGGTCGCAAGCGGCCATCATGTTCTTGGCGTCAAACATTTGTTGAGTGAGTTCTGGGACGGTGAGAGCACGGTATTGTTGAGAGCCACGAGAAGTCAAAGGAGCAAATCCAGGCATGAAGAAATGCAGACGAGGAAATGGAACCATATTCACGGCAAGCTTCCTAAGATCCGCGTTGAGTTGACCTTTGAAATAAAAAGTTTAATGGTTTAATAATAATAATAGCTTTTAATATTTCAATGAGCACATTAATTATTGTAAATAAATGAATGCGGACCTGGGAATCGGAGACAAGTAGTAACTCCTGACATTGTTAGTGAGACCAAATGATTCAAATCCCCATATGTTGGATTTGTTAGTTTTAAAGTTCTGAAGCAAATGTCGTAAAGAGCTTCATTGTCAATGCAGTAAGTTTCATCAGTGTTCTCAACCAATTGATGGACGGAGAGTGTAGCATTGTAAGGCTCCACAACGGTATCAGACACTTTTGGTGACGGCATGACTGAGTAAGTGTTCATGATCCTGTCTGGATATTCTTCGCGAATCTTGGAGATGAGAAGAGTTCCCATTCCTTAAAATTAGATAATATAGTAATTATTAAAGTTTGATACTTTTATTACAAGTATTTGTTGACAATTAAACTATACCTGATCCGGTACCACCTCCCAAGGAGTGCGTCAGTTGAAATCCCTGAAGGCAGTCGCATCCTTCGGCTTCCTTTCTCACAACATCCAATACAGAGTCAACTAATTCAGCCCCTTCAGTGTAATGTCCTTTGGCCCAGTTATTTCCAGCCCCAGATTGTCCAAATACAAAGTTGTCGGGTCGGAAAAGTTTCCCGTAAACTCCAGATCGGACAGCATCCATTGTCCCTGGCTCCAAGTCCAATAAGATAGCTCGTGGAACATATTTTCCACCTGTAAATACATAAACATTTAAGATTGATTAAGCCATTCCATTTTTATTTTCAAATGTCCAGTGATTTACGTAATCGAGTATGAAAGAATAAATTTCAACAGTTATTTTGTACTTTAAATCGAACATGAAAAGCTGATATCAAGTATTTCTTGTTTCATCGTTTAAACTTTAAAGTACATAGTTATAAATATATAATGAGATCATTCATCGTTCCTAGAATTGTATCATACAATCTGTATGTACCTAGCCTACCTAGGTACTTTCATCCTTTGCACACCTGTCATTTCTTCCCTTTAAAAATATTTCCAAGTAATGATATTGGAGTCGAATTTTGCAGTAACGATCGAAGCACATCTTTGAACAAATGTCTCATAATATTTTTTTAAATAACAATTTTAATGACGTAGTGATAAATTGAGATCTTAGAACATTGTGTGCAATCTGGAGATAGAGAAAATATTAGAAAGTGCTGCAAGACTCGGTCCATATAAATAACTGTAGATATAAATGATATAATGGTCACATATTTTTTGCATGTTAGTGATTGTTATGCCAGTTTGAATACAATTGAATAACAATGCAAGTAAGCCTGGCTTATAACCTATAAAATTACGCCACCAAGTCAAAAATGGAAGTGATTTTTCATTTCATAAACATTTAATGCTGATGAAGATTTAGTGTTTACTAATGGTTATAACACTTTTTCAGCCAGCTAAATTGTCAGTAACTTTGTGAACATTTAAGTACATACACATGCATTAAAATTCCTTGTTTTCGAGTGAATCGGCAGACATAGTTCTTATTGTGGTCAGCAATTTAAGGAATATCTGTAAAACAAAGATAATTTAGCTCCTCTTACAAGTTAGCTAAATAAATGGCTGTAGTTCAATACTAGAGTAGGTAATTATGCCATATGAGGTCATCCTCCATACTTAAGAAAACAACCCACACAATCAAATAAATGAAATGCATTCTCCAAAATGAGGCAAATTTCAGAAGAAGGAAAATAATCAACAAAAAATACATATAAAGTTTACGATACTCATTTTCAGTACCGGCCGGCTTTTTAATTTATAACTCGATTTTTTGTTTATCATTGACAAAAAAATATTGAAATATATCTTAAGTATATGTATTTTTATTATGCATTGTACAGACATGTCTGTACAATGTCTATTGCCATTTATTTAAGGGAAGCTTAATTTCTATCCACCCTAATTATACATTTGTAGATGAAATAGAAAGAGAGACCAAATTAAAAGATTATATTAGACATATCCACTTAACACTCAAATAAAACAGAGCCAAGTAAGGGGACATTTTGAATGAGACAAATACAGAGAAGGATCACTAACTTCTTGTGATGGAACGTTTCAAGTTGATTTAGGATAGATGTCAAAAGCTCAAGCCATATGTCAAGAAGCCAAAGAAAGCTTCATAAAGGTGACCAAATAAGGCGTGTTTATCCATCTCTATTAAAGTTTGATTGGCATTAATTGCAAAATGACAACAATTGCAAAATTACATGCACATCACAATATAAAGATAGAAGAGGACTTTATACTAAATTATATGTACAATTTGTAGTTTTTAAAGACTGAAGAAGGATGTTAAAAAATAAATAGTAGTTGTTTATTCAAAGAGAAAAGAAAGAGATCATCGACTTCAACCAAACTAAATCTACGTTATGAAGATGAGCATGGAATTACGATGAGCATAGTACAAGAGAATGCCAACCAACTGCATGCAAGACCTTGTCTTGAATGCACTTCTATTGTAAATACAAAATCTGACACAAATTATGCTCTGCACGATCATTTGCATCAAATGCAAGCTAACAATTGCTGCAAAATTTATTCCAATCCAATGCAAAACAAGGCGCACAGCAGGTACTGCAAATTAACTGCAGTTGCAAGTCATTGAATATTTGAAACATGCAAACTTTACAAAGAGCTTTAGACATGAATTTAAATTCACTTCAACCAAATCTTTTTCCTCATAAGCTAAATCCGCTACTATTTTATTTTTATGCATATATACCTTTATGTATACTGACTGAATGAAGATTTATTTTAGCGCAAGCTGCATTTCTTTTATTTTCTACATAAAAAACCGTGACTAACGAGCAAGTACGGTACAAAATGCACCACAACAGAACACAGAAGTCATTGTATTTTCATCCTTAAAGTTTCTCGTTGAGAATCTCAACTTGAGATCTGAGAAAAGATGAATTGTGAGTGAATGGCAAAAAATAAATGCATCCAATGCACTCTCTTAATTCAAGTTCATGTTTTTTTTTGCAAAGAATTTCCAAAAAAGCTTGCCTTGAGTATCGTTGTAGTAGACGTTGATTCTCTCCAGTTGTAACTCGGATTGTCCGCTGTAAGATCCCGTGGGGTCGATTCCATGCTCATCAGAGATTATTTCCCAGAACTGAAAATATGCAGTCAATTAACTATGACTGAAAGGTTTAAAAATAAACATTATTCAACTCATTGCAGATTCATTGCAGAATGCTATTTGACTTTTCAATTAATATCATAATGAATTCTCCAGCGACCTGTATACGAATGATGTCATTTTGAATAATATATACAGGAAATGAAGCAAAAGGAAATACATTATGTCAATTTGTGACCGGTCATTACGTTTACATTCTATTTTTTAAAATGCCTGATTATTTGGTATTGTTTCAAGCCAGTATTCCCAGAGCTGATTATGCTTAAGATCATAACTTATTTTTTGCTTGAGGTAATTTAAACCTGTCTTATAATTAAGCAGTTATTTTAATCAGGGTGTAGAACTGAAGAGATCTGTAAAAATATTACACTACTCTATCTATACTTAATCTCATTTCCACCCGTTTTTTCAAGCTTGCTCTTTAAGGTGAAAATATTTTTTATGTAATCCGATCAAATGTCATTGTGCTAATAAAATAAGTATTATAGGTTGATATTATAGCACCGCAGAGAGGGTCAAAAGAAATATTTACGACCTTCTTTACAAAATATTATTTATTATTTTCTTACTCCTTTTTTGTCTAGATTCTAAAGCATACTTACAAATCGTAAGTTACGATTATTGTGGCCTACGCAAATCATGAAGCAAAACCATACCATGAGCTAAAACAACTTGTCCTCCTAGCCTAAAGATAAGACCAAATATGGCAATTACATCTTCTCATTTCATATCTAACCACCTGCAACAATTAAATTTCACATGCGATGCAACTTAGTCTATTTAGAGCAAATTTAAAATTTGAACTACAACAAAAGTTCATTCATAAATAATTTACTTAAAAGCTCAGCATTCAGCACCTCTATAATGAGAGGAAGTAGGAGGAGAGTGTTCAACAATTCAAAAATATACGGTCTGATGGTCACAAAAATTGCTGAAATCAGAAATGTTATGTCATTGCATTGAATAAGTACATGATACGTGCCCATCATCTTTAAATAGACGGCAGCAATTTATCAAACAAAATGTCAAAAAATGTTTTATAGGAAAAAAATCAGCAGTTTGTAAAACGAATTATGTCCTTATCTTTTGCCCCCACTAATTCTAATTACTAGTTTTCTTCGTAATGAATACATAGATACATGTCATCAATATGCTCAGAATTACATACAACATACGTAGGCGTTGGGTTTGTTGTTCTCTCTGCATGAAGCAGGTGTGATTGATAATTAGTAAGAGATAAGAAGAAAAAATCATTTGTCCCCTAGCATTGGTCATGTTCTAAAATCTGGTTGAGCTTTAACCTACGGCTAACAAACAAGTGACCAAATCAGAACAAAGAGCCCCCCGCACATTGACCAAACTAACATTAAAATGATAATGAGACACTTGGTCATGCTCAAATATGCCTCAAAGAAATTGACAAGGATGAGACCAAAATGTTGAAACTTGTCCCATAAATTTACACATGTCAATGAACGCCAAAAATAGCATATGCATTATATGAATCAGAATTGTGGATAATATGAATTCGATAGCCAGTCATATTGAGAATTTAATTAATTGCATGAAATAATATACATGCATCAATGTTTATAACTTGCAACTTGGGACAAGCAAAAATTTTGCATACAAAGTAAAGTACCATTTTTTTTTACCTTAGCTCCAATTTGATTTCCACATTGTCCGGCTTGAATATGAACAATTTCCCTCATCTTGAATTGACTTAATTAATTAAGAGACTTGGAGGCTGATAAATTGGGGTCTGGAGCGGAACTCGCTGGCTTTGGTTGAGAGCGATGTCTTGGGTTGAGAGCTGCCGGGTATCGACTGATTCTTCAGCATCCAACGCAATGCAATACAAATGAACGGTTCATTTTACATTCAAAGAATTGCATCCAATACCTTTAATATTATGTGTAGCTTCAGAATATTACCTAAATGAAAGTCTAAACTAACCAACTACGTGAAGGTGTTTACTTTGGAAGGTATGTGCTTATGGATGATGATAGACCACTCAAAATTTTGCAGAGTGCATTATATAATAACACCCAACTATACTTATATGCTGAAAATAACAAGGATCCCACATTTAGGTCTCGAAATAATGATTCATGAAATTAGTAAGGATGGATAGAATTTTCATTATTTCATGTAATGTTATTATTGCATTGTTTTTTCACAGATTTTTTAAAAGAAATTAAATAAATTAAGTAGTTAGTCATAATAATTCTTCGTCGGATTGCAAAATAATACTGATAAAATCATTGAATCAAAATTAATACTGTTCAAATGGATAATATTTTCAAACATTTAATTATTTGTGACTTGAGATAAAGACTAGAAGTATATGTGGATTAAAAAGAAAATTGTCATTTTTTCACAGGCACCATAAATCAAAAATTACTCCGTCATTGGTAAGAATTCTGTCATCATTTTCTTGAAATGTCGTCTACTCTCGAGATACACCATCGCCTCTGAAATTCATAAATTTTAAACTTTAATTCAAGAAAAAATATCTACAAATCATTAACTATTGTTAAATTGGAAACCTCTGTATGTATTAAACGAAAGTGAAGGAATTTCTGCAGTTTTTTCATCCACATGAAAAGTGAATTGGAAGACATTTGTCACTTTTGATTCCCCCGTGTTGGGTGCAATAACTTCAGCTCGCACAGGACAATGAATGAAATTACCCTCGACATAGCCAACCTGCATATAAATATTGCATTGCTTATATTTAGTATAAATTTTATACCATAAAATTTTAAAGAAATAACTCCTACACATACATGAGAAGTGTACCGCAATATGGAACCTATATAGAAAATATATATATTTCACCCGCAATATAGCAATATTTCTTATAACCTATTTCCACTGGTCTTTTAAAACTGATGTCATCAATGTTCACCAGGCGAGGACGATGTTTTGCATACAAACATGAATTTGTAAACGCCAACTCCAACGCTTGCCTCATTATGAATCCTCCAAAAATTTTATTATACCGATTCCGATACTGTTTTGGAATATCAAACAAAAATTGGAAACTCGAAGGTTAATATATAGCATACTCAAGTTTTTGTTTTTACCTGAGGGTGGCAAATGAAAACAGTTTTCAAAGCAGTATCGTCCATTCTAACATTATTGGACAGCAAATCTGATGGCGAAGATTTGCGACTGCTGCACATTACATGGCTATGTGATGGATCTAGATGTTCGATAAACATATTGTGGATGAAATGTCTTTCTTCCTCGTTTGGTGGTTTTTTTGCTAACGATTCCATTTCTTGTGCTTTTCTAACAGCTTGTCGCTCTATTCATATTTCAACAAATTATTAATTATTGAAATTCCTGCATAGCATAGACGAAAAAGTTAATTACCTGCTCCCTTGTTTAAAAATTTTTGTTCTTCCTCTGTCTCAGCCATTAATGGATTTATGAATGCAGCTCCCGAATTCAATGGATTGCGAGCCACCATGAGAAATATGGCATCTAAAATCTTGTGATATTTTCCATCTTCTGCACTTATCTGATCAACGACAAGACTCACTTCGATTGAACTTTTACCGGCATATGAGACATGACCAGACAATCGAATATCCTCATCATTCTTCATTCTTTCGTCCGAAACATGGATGCTATCAACAAGAGCAGTGACCACAGAATAAGGATTCCGTTTTCCTTGAGACCGTGGATTTAGAATGTGACGAAAAACACAGTAGACACTAAAAATATCCATATCTTCCAAAATTCTTCCGATTCTGACTTTCCCATCGAAAGTAACGTAACGCTCCCTAATGTCTGCTCGATCTTTGAGTGGGATCACTGCGGTCACGAAGCTGTCCTTCATTCTACGCGGAGGAAGCTCGTCCACAGATTTTGGTAAAAGCTCCATTAATTCCGAGCGACCCTTTAGGGTCTCGCAAACTCCTGAAGGGGTGTACTCTTTTTGTTGACCTACTATTTCGTTGGCAAAGATGTCCATAACTGCGTTGAATACAAAATCAAGATTGTATTATTGTTATAGTTTATTATCAAGCCATCATACTGTCAATTGTTGTGAGATTTGGATGAGCGTGACGGTTCACATCATCGTCTTTTCCAATTTGACATGGGGTCACAAATAAAGTTTGGGAGTGGTACTTCCTTTTGGAGACATTTTGTCTTGCTGCTGCTGTTAAAAACGGATGGGTCAAAATATTTGGGGAATTAGAAGAGGATCTAAGGGAATATGTCACATAGGTCTTGAGGAAGTTTCGACACAAGGTCCAAGACATTATACCTCGATTAAGTTCAGTCAAATTTTGACTGTCAAAATCGAAGTTTACAAGTTTTCTTTTTCTTTGACACTCACTCCCGCTTGGCATCTCTTTTGGTATGAGAACATTAAACGCTTCGCGACGTTGAAATGATTATGATCACAAATTTCATTCATTTTGGAAACAATTTATTCGGAATAAACTATTCTAGTTAAAACTGAAATAACTATAATCTACAGAAGTCTTCAAAAATTAAAATATTATTTCATCTGCAATTGCAATAAATAGTCTGCACATATATATTTTTCAAAATTCAACATTCATAAATATTTGATGGTCCAAAAAATTGATTGAATTTGTTCACAAAAGCGTAATATTGGCATGCATTTCATTTTTAAAAAGTTCAGCGTTGTTCAAAAAATCGTTTATATATTGCCCGATACAAGTTGTTGAATGCGTAGATGGAGACGGTCAAGACTGTAAAGAAGACAATTCCAAAGATAGTTGACATTACGGAATTGTCCAGAGCGACCGGGAAGCAGGCGGCTATCCCTCTTGGCCTCGACTCACTTCCCCGGTGCTCTTCTTCAATGACATCCACAAGGGAGCGAAGACGCTCAAGTTCTCTGTATAACCTATACATAGGTATGATGAATTACAGTAATTTATAAAATATATTACATAAATACTATATAATAATCTATATTTTACCCCTCGTTGGTATGATCAATATCCCCAGTGACCACCGTCACTTTCCGATATCTCAATTCAGAGTTTTTTTGACCACGGCTAAAGCCTGCATTTTCCAGATTATCCATTTTCAAAGATGCAATGACGTATTTATTTTTAATTTGTGAGCAGATTGATGGGAAGATGGATGAGATTTCTGATATTGATTACTTTTCGCCGAAAAGCGAATCTTTTATAGCGTCTCCTTTCACTTCGGCTTTCTCTCGGATAGCTGAATGATAAATGCCCGGAACACGGAAAACCGAGAAATGATTCGCCTCTCATTTGATATTTATGTAGGTAGAATAAATATTTATTTTCTTGTAGCAATTATGAAAATGGCTAAACAGTATAACATCAATTAGATAGGAAAATATTCAAGAGAGCATGGTCCAATATATCTTGATAATAATTAGAGTCATCTCTAATTAATTAATTAACCCATAAATAACTCTCAATTTTTGTCTTACATAATGCAGTCATCATAAGTTGAAATAGAAGGAACTTTGTGAATTGTAACAAATAATCGTTTTAGTTAACATTTAAAATCACAGCAAAAAGCAGGTTTTAAATCTTCCAGAGAGTCAAAATTATAAATAAAAAAATATGGCTTTTGAATATATATACTAGACTAGTCTGACTGGAAGCCATTTAGATAATTTATATAAATAAAGTAAGCGTGGCTTATTTTAAACACGGCTTCCTTCTTCCTCATTAATTAGGTGACGAAGCAACTCCAAGTTGGGAGAAACAGGTATTGGAGGTAGAAACTGGCTTTGTCCACTTGTTGTTTCAAGCTCATCGTCTAAAGTCTGGGTCCACATGTCACGAACTGGTAAATTCCTTTCTTTAGAAAATGAAGAAGTTGAACCTCCACATGATGGACAATTTGCAACTCGTCGCTGTCTTCTGGACTCGTGGGATGTCTCAGGCTGAATTATTAAATCATGTTTAGTTAAATGTTTTTTATGTGTGTAATTATTTATACCTTGATGAAAACATCAGAGGAAGAGCTTGAGCTTGAGGTACTTTGCTTTCCTGGTGAAAATTTAAAGCTACTTTTACTTGCTGTTGGTGCAAATCGAGTCGGCGAAGAAAGAGATGAAGTTGATGTAACTGCAGCCACCATTTTTTTGGGAGAAGCTAGTGGGCTTTGACCAGATTGTTTTGCCAATGCCATATTAACCCCCATAGTGGGTTTACCAGTGATACTAGTTGAGTGAGACTTCATCCTTGGGCTATATTTATTATTATTATTATTTTGAAAAGTGAAAATATATAATAATATTGTTTCAATATGCTAACCTAAAAACATCCTCAGAATCCGGAGAAATTGGTGAAGCAGGAGTATTAGCAATTGGTGAATTTAATTCGCCATCTGATTTCCGAGCCACGCTTCTAATGGTAATACTGGAGATGTTGCTACTGCTTGTGGTACTTGTACTTGTGCTACTGCTGCCTCCACTAACATTTCTTCCCCCACTATCCATAACGCTGGCGATTTGGGATGCTCCAGAAACAGTCTTGGCTGAAGGCGATGGCGTGGACGAAGTTGAAGCTGCTGCATATGGACTTTTATATGAAAAGCCAGTTGGAGTTGAAGCAAAAAATCTTTTTGGGGATTTAGATGGAGGCGTTGTTGGAGAATTGAACCATTCGGATTTCACAGATTCACTGTTGCTCTTTCTTGGAGTTGTATTAATTGATTGATAAGGTTTACTAGATTGCAAATTAATATTCAGTAATAATATTCAAGCAATAATAGTGTGTAATTAACGTACCTAGTTCCAATTAGAGAATAAGAGTGAGTCACTGGAGTGCTTGCAGTGGAACTTGTTGGGGATGAAGATAAACCCAAAGCTTGAACATTTGGAGTAGAATTACCAACAAGTTTAGAACTCCGCATAAGATTGTTTTTTCTCAAGACGAAAGATCTATTATGATTAATGGACTCATTGCTCCCGTCTTTTACGCCATTTGTCTGATTTCTAGGACTTTGGTGTGTGCTCAAGGAGTTCCTCCGTGAATAAGCGGGTGCTAAAATTCAAGTAAATAAGCCATTGTAATGTTAATAAATGATATTTAAAAAAAATCAATTGCATACAATTGCCCAAGGATAAAGATCGCTTATAAAGTGGAGGTGCACTAGATCGCATTTTCTGATACATCAACTCTTTGGCTCCAATAGTTGATCTGGAGCGGAAAAGACTATCACTTGCTTCTGGCTTCATTAAAAATCTCATCCAAATTTCAAAATCAGAGGAAGATTCAGCTGCTAGATAAAATATTCCACCCGATTTCTCTACAAACAAAACAAAATTAAACACAAGTTCTTTAAACATTTTTAAAAATCGAGTAAGCGATTTTAAAAAAAAAAAGTTCACGCACCATCATTTGAAGGAGGTCTTCCGAGAATTTTGGGTTTAACTTCGATTTTGAAAGCAAAAGGCCTCGAATGAACTTCGCTAGCTAATGTAACTTCAGCTCCAGATTCTTCACTAACATTTATTTTTAAGCAACTTGAACAATCTGAGCCAATTTGAAGCACTTTATGTGAATCCAAAACTGCTGGATGTCGTGTCCATCTAGGATGTGATGAAAAACCTGTGGACAACAAAAATGCAACATTTATTTTGCTGAAATATATGGATTATAAGTGAAAATAATATTTACCTGTTCCTGATCCAGAACCCGATGTTGATGTAAGACTATTGGATTTCACCAGCAGATTTGCAGGAGATTGTCTCAAATGTAAAACACTTTTAAGCAAAGTTGTTGGCTCTCCATCCTTGTCAGTAATAATATTAGAGGAAATGGAAGGAGATGGAGATTGGCGTGAGTAAGAGCTATCGGGAGGAGATGGCGATTTCCTTAGTGTACTAGTAAACGGTGTAATTGGCGAAGGACTTCCTGATTTTCTTAGACGTGGATGTGATCTAATTTCTACTCCTCCTCCGGAAGCTCCTAAATCTTCATATTTTAGTGGCGATGTTTTAGTAGCGACAGGCGAAGATCTTTTCAATAAAGTTCCACTTCCAAGAGGAACGTGTTTGGCTTGCATAGTTGGAGAAATTATAGCCATTGGAGCAGCGACAATTTCGTCCACACTGTCAGCCTTGCTCAGCCTTGTCTCAGAGATAATTGCACTTATCGTATCATTTGCAGGTTTTGCTTTGCTTTTATCTTGTTGTACTAGGTCACTAGTGAAAGGGAAATTGGTCATAATATCAAGGCAAGGTGGCATCGTCTGTCTATTTAAGTTGGGTTGAGGATCTGTACTCGTCCCTGCGTTAGCTGTCGAAACAACATTACCCTGTTTTCTTAGGCCTACACGAATTTTCTCTGGTGCTGATTTAGAATTTATGAGTGGTGGTCGATGCTTTGATTCTGAGCCTTCGTCATCAAAAAATGTCACGGGGGGTCGCGTACTGGTAGGAGATGCACCCGTCACAGTTGCACGTCTCCTAATCATATTTCTTGGTCGAGGATATAATTTCCAAAAACGGGAATGTGCTGAACTTCCATTCGGACTTTTTGCAGAAACAGAAATTGATGCGGAAGTTGAATTTGAGTCCGAACCAGAAGTGACTCCAAGACCAGGAGATTTGATGGCGTCTGGATCCGAGTCCAAAGTGTCAATGGATTGTCCTGAAGGGAGTTGAGAAGGAGAAGAAGAAGTGCCACTGCTATCTAATTTTGGTTCAATTTTAACAGGCTGTGGCACAGGAACGGGTTCAGAAACGGCAAGGCTGCTGCAAATTGCAATAAAAAATGATTTAAGAAATTAATGTTATATATAATTTTAAAATAACTATTTTGCATCAATACCTTTGGACATTTTCTTTAGTAAGCGTATTAAGCGTCGTCGTCGCAGCCTCTGGATTTCCCCCTACATTGACATTAACCAATACAACAGGACTGTTTACACTGCTGCTTGATGACGAAGAAGAACTATGTTCGTCCTCCGGTACAGGAGAAATTGGCATATATTTGGTATGGCTGTGCCTACTTGATGAACAAGGAAGAACAATTGACGCAGGAATAGGTTGAAGGGCTGAAGAATGGCCTAGTTTATCAGCCCCATGCCGACCTCCGCCGTGCCTTTTTTGCGATCTGTGACTAGCTCCCATCAGTCTATTGCTTGGTCGGAGGTACATGTGAGCTAAAATATTTGCAGTCGCATGTCGTGGTCTTCTTTTAATTGTCAGTATGACTTCATTTGGATTCTCATTAAGGAGATTTATCACATTTGTCTGAGGCCAACCTATAACCGTTTGGTAATTTACTTGAAGCACTTCGTCTCCTTTTTGCAGATGACCGCTTTGTTGTGCAGGGCTAGAAATTTTGACACTGGAAACTTGGTGAAGTCCAAAATAACTAGATTCCATTGTCAGTCCCTGCAAAGTCAAATCAATTTAATCAATAATTTATCCACATAATTATAGGTTAAATAATTAAGGTGTAAAAATTAATAACTAGTTACCAAATCCTGTTCGGTCCTTTTCCTCAAAGTGATTACATCCACGGCCGCAGGTTGGATGACAAGGGAATCATTGGAATGGATAATCCCTTCACAAATCTCAATGATCTTGGTGCAAAGATATTGGACTTCTTCAATGGCATTGTCCGCAAAAGAGTCTCTCTGACTTAACATGGCCAACTCGAAGCAATGTTTGGTTAGTTTTACAGTGATTCCATCATATTCCGGGTTTCCTACAAATGGAAATCTGGTGAGCCATCGGATAAAGAGTTTTGCGACCTCCAAAAGAAAACTAGCGGACGAAAGTGAATCTGTGGGGATGTAATTGATTTGAGATTGTCCATGAGCTTGATTTTGGTTATGGGTATGAGAGCCTGGACCATAGCCGACCCCTGAGGACAACAATGACAGCTCTGCTCTATAATTTCGACATCTGACAGCCAACGACGACGCCAAGGACTGAAGAGTTACTCGCGGAGTATCAAATTCCTACAAAAACGCATTTTATTTATTATTTCTCGTAACATGAAAATGTTGTAATAAACTAACACTTCTAAGGGCCTGTATGGCGTCTTGCAGAATTAGTTGGTCGCCAACATTTTTGACCCCATAGCGCTGGAGATCACCTGCCATGAGGTTGAGGAGCAGTTTACCATTGATGTTATGTGTGCGGAAGGCTGAGGAATAGCGACTAAAGGGCGAACTCTGTTCCTTGGCGTTAGAGCCAAGACCTACGATCCATTCTGCGACTTCCACCGCCGTCCAGGATTCCGCGTTTAGCGACATGGCGCGGAAATGAGGCCTAAAATGTTATCTGTTCTACTTTTGCTTGGTTTTGACGTAAAATATCATCACCAAACCCACCAACGCGTATTCACCTTTTGCCGGGTTCTCCAGCTCCGAGAGACTCTTCTAAATAAGAAGTCATTTTTGTGGAAAAAAACAAGCAACGAATAAATATACATCTTTTTTGGTTTAGCATGAATAGCAAAATTTTATTTGAATAGGCATCAATAGTACGAAATACATATCATTTATATTCTTGTGATTTGTTTGAATTGCAAAAGCTTTAATTTAGTTTTCGTCAACATCTGCCTCAGCTTCTTCATCAAAGTCTCCCTCCTCATCGGCGGTGGCTTCTTGATATTGTTGATATTCAGAGACAAGATCGTTCATGTTGGATTCGGCTTCGGTGAATTCCATCTCGTCCATTCCCTCTCCAGTGTACCAATGCAAGAAAGCCTTGCGCCGGAACATGGCAGTGAACTGCTCAGAAATTCGCTTAAACAGCTCTTGGATTGCAGTCGAGTTTCCGATGAAGGTGGCAGACATTTTGAGACCACGGGGAGGAATGTCACAGACAGCAGTCTTTACATTGTTTGGAATCCATTCAACAAAGTAAGAAGAGTTCTTGTTTTGAATGTTTAGCATTTGTTCATCAACTTCCTTCATGGACATGCGACCTCGGAAGATTGCGGCCACAGTGAGATAACGTCCGTGGCGTGGGTCGCAAGCGGCCATCATGTTCTTGGCGTCAAACATTTGTTGAGTGAGTTCTGGGACGGTGAGAGCACGGTATTGTTGAGAGCCACGAGAAGTCAAAGGAGCAAATCCAGGCATGAAGAAATGCAGACGAGGAAATGGAACCATATTCACGGCAAGCTTCCTAAGATCCGCGTTGAGTTGACCTTTGAAATAAAAAGTTTAATGGTTTAATAATAATAATAGCTTTTAATATTTCAATGAGCACATTAATTATTGTAAATAAATGAATGCGGACCTGGGAATCGGAGACAAGTAGTAACTCCTGACATTGTTAGTGAGACCAAATGATTCAAATCCCCATATGTTGGATTTGTTAGTTTTAAAGTTCTGAAGCAAATGTCGTAAAGAGCTTCATTGTCAATGCAGTAAGTTTCATCAGTGTTCTCAACCAATTGATGGACGGAGAGTGTAGCATTGTAAGGCTCCACGACGGTATCAGACACTTTTGGTGAAGGGACGACAGAATAGGTGTTCATGATCCTGTCTGGATATTCTTCACGAATCTTGGAGATGAGAAGAGTTCCCATTCCTTAAAGATAAAAAAGAAAGATAGGGTGTCAATGACTTGAATGCTTAGAGATTCAACAAGACTTATTTTTAACTCACCAGAACCGGTACCACCACCCAAAGAATGAGTAAGTTGAAACCCCTGAAGACAGTCGCAGCTTTCAGCTTCCTTTCTCACAACATCCAATACAGAGTCAACTAATTCAGCCCCTTCAGTGTAATGTCCCTTGGCCCAGTTGTTTCCAGCCCCTGATTGCCCAAATACAAAGTTGTCGGGACGAAAGATTTGTCCAAAGGGTCCACTTCGAACAGAGTCCATTGTCCCTGGTTCGAGATCAACAAGGACGGCACGGGGGACGTATTTTCCTCCGGAGGCTTCATTGTAGTACACATTGATCCGCTCCAATTGGAGGTCAGAGTCTCCGTGGTAGGCACCGGTGGGGTCAATCCCATGCTCGTCAGAGATGATTTCCCAGAACTAAATTAATTAATTAACAATCACTTATACAAGTACTTATGACTGGGTGTGGTCTCAAAAAGCTAACCGACTTTACTTTTTTTATAAAATGACCTAAAACGACCCTCACCTTAGCTCCGATTTGGTTTCCGCACTGTCCGGCTTGAATATGAACAATTTCCCTCATGATGAATTAGTTTAGAGTTGGAATTAACTTGAATTTAGAAAGTTTTTTGGGTATTTTTTGACAGAATTAAGTAGCGTGTCCGTTAGGGCAGAGTGCTGGCGAAAGAGTGGCAGGAAGAAACAAACGACGCTAAACCGACAAATCCAAGGGGCAAACATAGTCAACGTTAGATTTAGACAATCATCATTTTTTCACATAAAATTAGTTGCATCAATTTCATTTACAATTTTATAAAAACTTTAAATTAAACGGGGGGCTTGTACCCCCCACTTTTTACCGGTAGGAATGAATGGGATGAGTCATGCAGTCCAAAGGGACGTTCACCCATTTTACTACTAGACTTTTGTATGCATTTATGCTTCACTCTTTTCCCTTTTCATTATTTCTCTAAATACTATTTTTGAGATTTTGGACACTACAATTAAATTTGAGTGTGTAAAAGATGAATCTTTTGCATGTGGAAAATGATGAATTCTTTTTGGCCGTGTTTTGGAGGGTCAATCAACGGACAAATCCATTTCCCGTAACAAAGCGTGATGTTATGCTAATTCGCGTCTTATGCAAAAAAAAATTGCAACTGTCAACATTAAAATTAGCGGCCGTTGATCGTCAATGATGCAAATTAATGCAGAGAATGATTAGGAAAATGAATTATTTGACTTTATATGCGTTTTATCATTCCTTGCAGACATGGGCTTAATTTTCATAATTTCTCCTTCCAATGATGAAGCCTTGTCATTTGCATCCGTATCCTTTGTGTCCCTAATTGATGGGAAATCAGGGGAATTTTTTCATAGTCTTCTTTTGATATGGACAGTTTCACCTTTTGCCATATCTTGAGACCTCTCTTCTTTTTAATCTTCTCCTCATTGTCTGTCTACTAATTTCTTTTCATAGTCTTTGTCTCAATTTTTAGCTTTTCTATCAAAGTTGAGGCTAAAATGGAATAGCGTCCTTTGCACTTGGAAATTGTTTGGTTCTTCGTCTCTGATTCTACGACACAGGCTTGATCATCCTCATCAATTTCTTCGTCTAGAAAAATATTTCTTTCCATTTAATTCTTACAGCAGGTAAAAACGCATATTTAAATTTAAAAAAAGAGTTATCGTAAACCTTTTACTTACCTTTACCTTTCAATCTTAGCCAAGTCAATGATTCCGAGATAATATATACCGAGCTCGCGACGCTTAAACTAATTATCTTTTTGGCTTATTTTCTAATTAATTTTTTGACAATTTGTAGATTTTATGAAACATTACATCAAATTGGTTTCTTTACATATAATTTTCCATATAGTATTTCACCAATATAAATCACAAACGCTATTCCAACAACTGCCGCATAAACCCATAAAAGCGGCACCAAGTTTTTCACACTAATCACATTAACATGAGTTTCATATCCAGTTGATTTTTTTAAATCAGCCAAAACAAAACTTCTGGCTTGTTCCACTAGCCCTTCCCAAAAACTGTGAAAACCTCCTTCACGCAAATATTGAAACGATTTAATAAATGCGTCTCGCTGTTTTAGGTAAAAGAACCAAAATCTCATATTTTGGTCAACGTATTCTTGCACTGGAAAGCATTTATATTTTGGGAACAAAATTCGAATTCTTTGCGTAAAATAAATGGTAGGGGATGCAATTGTTCTTGTATAGCAAATTGCATATTTTGGATCTTTTGATGACAAAATTTTCAATAGGACGTCAGTTTTGCTCACAATTCCAAGATGTGTCATGTTTACTATACTTTGTTCGATTTTATCTAAAATTCCAAATCTGTAGAATAGTCAAATTCTGTAGAAAGCGAATCGTAAAATCTGTTGGAAACAACTTCTCCTGAATCAACTAGAGCAATTTTGTATCCGGACTGAATCAGTTGAAGTAGATTTTGTAAGGGAGTGATAAGTTTAGGGACAATTATTGTACTCGTAAAATAGTTCTCGTAAAGAGATATTATGAAAATTGAAAATAATGCCAACAATTGTAGCAACAAGGAACGTGTGAAATGGGATTGTTTAAAAACAATTTGTACAATTGCCGTTAGTGTGATTATTATCACTCTTGAGAAGTTGCTATCAATTGCACTTTTATGACGTGGTTCAAAAAAAGTCAAGGCAAATACGCCAGAAAAGGTCAGGATTAGCATAAACCAGACACTTGGAGGAAATGGAGAAATCCACACTGAAATTGAACTCTTTTCAGATCCAACGTCTTGATCACAATAAATTAAACTTGAGCCCAAAATGCCAACTTGGAAAAGAGAGTTGATGTCGTTTATTGAGTAATTGAAGAAATACATGTTGGGCAAAACACCACCTCCCAAATTACTGACAACTTTTTCAATGTCTGAGAGATATATGGATGTTTTGTTCTGAAATTCTAAAATTGTTTCAAATGGCATCTCGTAAGGCTTGCAATCATTGTTTAAATAATTTTCTTCTTTTAACTTTGACCAAGGACTGGCAGGACAATATAATTTTGACCCGTATTCTTTTTTATCCCATCCTACAAATGCTATAGGTAGTGATTTTAAAGAAGAATCAAAAGACATTTTGGGAACAATGAGAATGTCAGCCGCGTTTGGTGAGATTTGGCGCAGTTCTTCAAAACAGAGAGGGCAAAAGTGGTGCCATCTATCGGCTTTGATATTATAAAACACAATTTCACATGTCCACTTGAATATTTCAAAATGATTTTGATGCAAAAGATTAGCCGATGACCAATAATAATGTTCGTTTAAAGTTGGAATCACAACAACTTCTATTACAGATTTTGACGGGTAAACCAATCGCTCATTTTTATCCAAATAGTTTAAAACTTGAGCATTGTTTCGCGTGTCTCCAACTAGCCAATGTTGAGTAGTTGTGCATCTCCATTTTGACACAGCAGATAAAAAATAAGCGTCTTCGCTCATTGACTCAGTATCTGTTGCATTTGGGCAAATAATTGTCAACACATGATTTAAATTTAGATAAGATCTTGATGAGTAAAAGTGGCCAAAAATTAGCGTAAGCGTATTATATTCGGAACTTGGTAATACTCGAATTATTATTTTTTGACCAACGCAGTTATGTAAAAAGGTTCCTCTAAAATGCACCACAAATATCACGCAACCAAACAAAAAATTTCCCATTTTATCAACTCTGACTATATATTTTAACTATGATTGACGATTTATTACATCGTTATATAAAAACGTCCTTACAACTAGTTCAAATAGAAAAGAAGTTTAAAAGGTGAAAAAGTTTTGGCTTCTGCATTGCAGAGTCACTTTAAAAGATTGATGTATCGATTATTGCTATATTAAATTGAGACACAAGCATCACGCCAAAACAAATATGACACTTTATTGTATTTATAAATTCAATCAAGTTCTTCTAATTATGGGCGGTCTTCAATTGAAGCCACTACTATTCCCATTGCAGTACAAACTGTCTCATTAGTTATTACATTCTTCATTATTCATGCAATTTGTTTCAAATTGATTTGTTTTCTAAGCAGTTTTTAATAAGGACATTTAATAGCATTAAGATGCGTGTAGTATTATCCAAATTAAGTGGAGCGACTTGGAATGTTTTGTTGATGCTACCCTCTTCTCTGCTGTCATCCACTTTGCAGTTCGTCGGCTTGTCAGTTCAGTGGTTTTTTGACACAGGGAAAAAGGAGAGGATAAGAGACACAACGCTTCCCAACCAATGTAAAACGCTGAGGGACATTTCACCCGCAACGTGACGTGACACATCAGCTAAAATTAGTTGGCTTGATAAGAAATTGAAATTGCATTAACAATAATAGTTACTTACAACTGAATGCAGTAAGTATCTTTGTGGCATAAAAGTATACAATTGCAGGTTGATTCTAAACTGCGTTAAAAAGATGATTAAATGTTAACAAGAACTCGCGATAGGATAAATATAAAGTAGTTAAAAGCCAATGCTTGAAGGTATATTTTGTAAAATATACTTAAAAAGTTGAGATTATATGATTTTAGATTTAAAATAAAAGAAAGTACTTGTTTGCATCTTTCAGGCTTGTGTGTCATATATATTTGTGTTTGCTACCCAATGCTTTGTGAATCCTATTTTACAGCCCGGTTTTACCAAGCTTTGTAAAATATGTGCGAGAAGCCAAACCCAAGTACATCATCCTAGTCGGATTTTCAACTAAAGTACTCGACTTTCAACCAAGCAAAACGAAACAAGTTTTTCCACTCAAAATTATTAACGCGTGAGAACCTCAGTGGCCTTTATAGCAATGCAAGGATGAAGATGATGAACTTTGTCATGTTGTTACAGCTAAATAGACATTTGTTGTTACGATTTTTCAAAATTAACAAAGTAATTACAATGAAAAGTCATAATGAACAATGTTACAAACTTATTTAAGTTATGGTTATAGATAACGATCATAACAAACTTTACAAGATCTTAATTAACAATTTTGAGAAATATTACTAATTAAATCGGTCGCAGCTTTATATGATACAAAATGAGCTCTTTGCATCTTTCATAATTAAAATACTGTTTGAAATCTAAAGGGACAATGGACATTGAAATTTCCATCGATATGCCTGAATTATTATTCAGGGGGCGTGGAAGTGAGCCTGGAGAAATTCCAAGTATGTTATCCACCTCTTCAAGGAAATGATTATGCATGGGCGCAACGGCATCCAGATCTGAGAAAGTGAAAATGTAGCGTTTTTCCATCGCAAAAAAGAAATCTTTTGCTTTTACAGATGAGTTCAAGATTTTTTGTAGAGTCCGTATAAAAGCGTTTGTTATATTCACATGATATATAACTGCATAAAGAAAAGAAAGAGCGTTTAAGATATAAAATGTTGGTTTTTAAACCTTAATGACAATATTATTTGCATAGTATATATTACCATCGGCTGCAACAATGACATCGGATAACGAGATAATTTCTTGCAGTTCTGATGACCAATTCAAGTCCATGAAATTTAAAGCCATAATCTTTGGCATTGATTTCCCAATCATTTCTCTGTTGTGTGATAAATTGGCTTGCAACAAGTCCAAAATTGATGGCTCGTTGATATCTTTTGAATTAAAAAATATACACATATATGATTAATTTTGTAATAAAATTATTAAAAGATGCGTTTTTATGTGCCGCCACCTGTTAGAGTGACGCCGTTGGCGAAAACAGACGCTACAATTCCAACAAGACCTGTTCCCGCTCCAAGCTCTAAAACATTTCTTCCTTTGAAATACATGTCCGCAAAATGAACAATAAAATCCGACAGAAGAAAAGCTCCTCTCCAAATTTGCAGCCCCACGAGATCAAGCGTCGTGGAGTTTTCATATTCTATGTACAGTTCATAAACGGACTTAAGTATTGCATCATTGCTAATATCAAAATAATTCCAAACCTATAAACAAATTCAGCTCAACGTCATCATCGTCAGATTTATTCATTTTTTTGTCGCTTTCCTTTCGGACCAATACCAAGTCCCCATCTTCGTCTACCACTGAAGAAGATTTATTATTGGCGGACAAAGTGGCCAAACTCGGGGGCAGAAATTTAAGCGGGACAGAAAATAAGATTGTTGCGACGTTATCTGCATTTTGCATTTACTACAATGATTATCATGAAACGAAATTTAACTTTAGGGAATAAGTACGTACTTGAACTTTTTTGTAGAGGTTTGACCTTTTCCGTTGGAGACCCCTCATCTACAATGTTTAGGAAAGGGTGAACTTCTGACACTACTTTGTCCTCGGGACTTGAAAATTTGATTTCAGTCTCCGTGTTCTCCGTTGTCTCGCTGCCAGAGTCACACATAATTGAAATAGCGTCAGTAATTGAATGTAGTCAAATATTGTTCCAATCACATTTACAAGAAATCTGTTTGTATGGGATTAGCGCTTTTATGCAAAGAAATGTACTGCAAAGTTGAAACAGAGAACACTTTTTTACTTTTATATTCATACTTTGTGTATACTTGTATTTAGTTGCATAATATTGTACTGGAATACGAGGTAGAATAAGAGTTGGTTAGGAATATCATATTCCGAATATTTAGGTTCAGATTAACACAGTTCCTTAAATTTTCATAATAAGCATACAAGCCATTACAAGCATTTCCAAAAACAGTCATTGGCACCTAGATCAGACATTTATGAATTAGCTCAAGTTACGTATTTCACATTTGTCCCTTCTTAAAATGTATTGCTTTAGGAATTCTTGTAAAACTGTTTTGACAAAATTTGAAAAGAGCAAAACTTGGAAGTTTGATAACATTTCAACAAAATATAGTAATGGAAGTTGTTTAGCATATGTAATCTAAAATACTACCGAATAAAGTGAAAGAAGACGTAAATATAATAATTATTTGCAGGTAACATTTTTACATGCTTGAAGCATGATGTCTCTAAAACTACTAGCCTATAATTTTCGATCACATTCTAAATTGTAAATCTCTAATAACGAACTGCTGAATTGTTATTCAGCAGTTTTCATTTATCTCCTCCTGCCCCCACTAGTAAATCCATTTCTTTGTCCATCTTTTCAATATCCGGCAGTATAAAATCTCTCAGTTTCGCATAAGCAGAGTCCACCGAATCATTTAATATAATCATGTCAAAATTTCCTTTTGCCATCCCTGTACAATCCAAAAACGTGTCAATAAAATTAATCTTTTAAAAAACTCTCCGTATTCAAATAAATACCATAGTCAATTTCGGCCTGAGCAACGGCCAGTCTTTTTGCCAGCGACTCTTCCGTCTCTGTTCCTCTTCCATGAAGTCGGCTCTTTAGTGTGTCCAAACAAGGAGGCTGAATAAAGACTAGCCTTTGCTTATCTTTAAATTCGGGGATTTGCTTCAATTGTTTGACTCCTTGTACATCAATATCCAAAATGCAAATTCGCAACGAATTTAAAACTTGAATAACTGATTTCTTGCTACAAATTATTATAAAACTTGCATTTACTAAGTAAAAATCCAATGCTTTATTTGATTATTTGCATACATACCTCGTCCCATAAATATTTCCTGAAAATTCCGCACTTTCAATAAACTCTCCACTGTCAACAGCTTTCTTCATTTGTTCTCGTGTCACATAATGATAGTCCACTCCGTCCTGTTCTCCAGGCCGCGGGGACCGTGTGGTATGGGATATGGAAAATCCAAATTTATTGGGAAATTCTGCCTGCAGTTTCTTCAACAATGTGGACTGCAAACAATATGTTGAACAATTATTTAACAAATATGCACATGGACATTATAAATATAATATAAAACCTAAATATATAAAGACGGCACGAACGAATGAAAATGACCTTAAACAATTCCGTCTTAAAGCAAAGTCGGTCCTATACATTTTATGATGAATGCATGCAAAGCAAAAAAAAAGTATTTCAATAAAAATTCTGGCCAAGCCAATTACCTTTCCACTTCCTGAAGGTCCACAAAGGACGAGAATTGGCACAGAATTATTTGGCAGAAGGACGTTGTCTCCTCCTAAAGTGGACATCTTCAGCAACTGGTATCTCTTTGAGGGGGCAGCAGAAGGGATTTTACAACAAATGGATGTCAATTTACGCCCACCAACAATAAATCTACCGCAAATGTTCATCTACTTGACTAATTGTTTCACTCACAATGAAATATGTCATGAGATTATTGGGAAGGAGAGAGAGAGAAAGTATTTTGTGCAGCAGCCGCTTTTCCAACGCTCCACTCATAAAGAAAGTGGGCCAATCTAATAAAGCTTGGATGGATTCCTCTCTTGATTTCACATCGCAAATTGGAAGCAAATTGCTCCATTTCACATCATTAAGGAAAAGTAATATCCAGACAATTCAATTACATGTTGTATTATTATGATCCCATTTCCATTAGCGAAATAGTTTTACTCGAGTTATTTTAATGCATAGTAATCAATAACTACTTTCGTCACTGATATTACGTCCACTTACTTGCGTCCTGATGAAAGTATATTGCAATCTATGTATACGTGCTTCAAAGTATGAACACGTAAATTTTGCAAAATGGATGGAAAAATATGCGTTTCATAAGTGTTCTTCAATATGTCAATGTCGTTGGGTACATGCATAGTTTTATTTTGGAATGCAAATTGCAAACAAGATTGACACTTTACACTAAAACGTAACAAATAAGTTTATAGCTCATTTCTAGCTTCCAGCTCTTTGACATGAATGTTCCAATTTACCTTTCAATTATTTGATAAATTCTAGCGAATCTGCAAAAAAAAATAATGCAGCACCAAGAATTTATTTTATAGATCATTAAATAAAAGTTTATAAAAGTAATCGAATGAATTATGAAATGTTGTTTTCTTAACAAATATTGAAGATGTACCTTCTCACACTTTCTCTGTTGTTATTTCAGGCAACTAAAATTAAGGCACGCTCTTCCAACGACCTGTCATTTTGCACTGCATGTGCAAATAGTTGTGACGATGGCCCAAATTTTTATAGATGGCTACTTGAAGAACAGGAACTTGCTCCTGACAATTTCCTGCAAAAGGGAAAAGTCATCAATGGTGAATTCCCTGGACCGATCTTAAGGATTTTTCCGAATCAAATTCTAACTGTGCAGGTATTTTAAAAAGGGAATGATATCTTTCAATGCTTTCTATATATACTTTTAGGTCATCAATAATTTAAATAGCAATGTCACCATTCACTGGCACGGACTTCATCAGGAACAGACAGTGGAAGCAGACGGGATTGGATTTGTGACACAGTGGGAAATTCCCGTTAATGGCAATTACACTTACTGCATTTTTGTGGGAGATGAGCCTGGAACTTTTATGTATCATAGTCACGTTGGTCTTGACATTATATGGATTCATGGAGCCCTTATTGTTGAGGATTTTCCAGTCCCTTTGTGGGCTCAGGGGAATTCATGGTGGCAGAGGGATCAGTATTTTTACCATGATGAACGGGTTCTTCTTTTGGAGCAACTTTATCATGAATCTGTGGACAGTGCTTTAGAGAATTTGCTTGTGGGTGGGGGCAGAGTTCCAGAGGTCAAAAGTTTGCTAATTAATGGGAAATCTTATGGAAGGTAAAGCTTTAATTAATTGTTATAAAAATTCCGTAAATCTGAATAATATATAGTTGGCCCACAAACAATGGTGAATCTCCTGGATTCTCTGTAATAAGAGTGACGCTTGGGAAAACGTATCGATTTCGTCTCATAAATCTTTCCTCTGAACTTCTTGTCCGTTTTAAAATATCGGGCCACAAATTATTGGTAATTGAAATGGATGGAATTTATACGCCAGCAATCCCAGTTGATCATGTGGACATTCATGCAGGACAGAGATATAGCATACTTGTAACAATGAATCATCCAATGGATAATTATGACATAAAAATTACGCAAGTCCCTGGACCAGGGCCTAGTAATGGAAAGGCAATTTTACACTATGAAGGAGCCGAAGATCCAACTCCTCTTCGGACACTTGCAAGTTTATTGTCACCTTTAATATCTAATTGGATATTTATTTCAATATTTATTTCAGCTTCCAAAGAATCCCCTTACAGAGTTGTTACCCTTGGATGAGTGGATCAGCTCGGAACTTTATCCCAGTCCGTGGTTGAGACAGAATAGATTTTACCATGTCCCGTATCATGTTGATCGAACAATTTTAATTGATTTCCATCTCCGAGTTGCTGCAGAAGGAGTTTTTGCCCGATTTCAATTGGATGGGCATATTTATAAAGATCCTGAATACCCATATTTATTCCAGCTAAGAAATGGAATTAATATTACGCAAGAGCCACAAGTCTTTGAAATTTTAGAGGGACAAAGCATTCAAATGATTTTTCAGGTATAAATTAATTAAATAGATGGTTGGACATCATTATGTATGTACATAAATATATAAATATGTGATAATCGTCTCTCATAGAATCGGGCAGCAGGGCCAACAGGCTTTTGTGTGCCTCACCCTTGGCATTTGCATGGTAGATTTTTTCACGTCATTGCTTCTGGTCCGGACACATTTGATTCGGAAAAAGACCTGCCAACTATCCAAGAAAAATTGGAGCTTTCCGGTGGAAAATTTGAATTTAGAGATACATTTGTTCAATACCCTAAATTTACGAGTACAAAGGGGCTAAAGGATGGAGATGGCTGTGGCTGGGCTGCAATACGTTTCGTAGCAAACAATCCAGGACTTTGGCTAAATCATTGCCACATAACAAGCCATATGCTAATTGGAAAACAATTCGTTATTTGGGAGCATACTAAAGACAATCCTACTCTTGTGGGAGAATAATTCAGTATAACTCACATTAATTTATTAGTTTATTCGTAGTATTAAAATTTAAAAATATTCAGTTAGTACAATAAAAAAAATACAAACATTACAAAAAATTATTCAAAAGTTGGAACGACAATTTCGTTGTCCTCTTCTTCTTGAGAATTCCCGAAATGACAGAAGCAAACTTTGGGATAACACCAATACACAGGATATCCCAAGGCACCACAGCTCGTTGAGCACTGATTCGTTTTGAGTCCTCCACAAGCAACTGAAGGAAATAAACGTTGCATTTTACATAATATACATAATTATTACATATTTAATTGCAATTCTTACGTCCAGCAGAATTTATGTAGTAAATTCCTAAATCTGCAGGTCCTTTAACTCGATTTTTCATTGGGGACGCTCCCCCAGGGGAAGCAATCAAGTCTTCTACCTCTTTTTCATCTTCATGGACGTCATACCTATCAAATCTGGGGAATGAGGACTTTTCAGGACCAAAGCGAGCAATTCTTGTGAATTCGGGAGTCTTGTAAACGAAACGGCTTTGCATGTAGTCAATTTGTTTTTCGGAATTTTTATATTGTGACATTGCTGTCGTAAATAAAAATAGAGCACAGCAGATTAGAATTGTTAAATAGACGAATAACTTCATGTTGCTTTTCTCTTTTAGACTCAGTTTGCTGTTTTCTATCAAAATTTTAAAGTTCTCCGAATTGTCCAGATTGTTGAAAAGTGATTATTATTGTGAACTCAGAAGAAGATGAATCATGAATAAATGGTCAGGAGTGAATTTGACTTTATTTTATACACTTACAGTATCAGAGCATTAGGTAGTTTATTTGCATGTAAAGATATGAAGAAAGAAGTTGGAATTTTTAGCCGGTTGGCTGGCTGGATAAGTTTGTAGAGAAGTACTACTAAATATGCACTCCCATGATTTAACAAAGCCGAACTAGGCCACTGTGAATCATTATCGTGCAAGTATAATATATGCATGTTAATGGATAATGCAACTCAAAATTTAACAATTTCCAGGTTGTTGACCGTTCTTTAATGTTTAAATAACACCGTCAAACAATTCTGTACCCAAAATGCAATCATAAAGAAATTGTGTCAACCACTTGACTTGCATGCACTGATATTATTCTGTGAGATCATAAACGCACATTTATGTATAAATATAAATAGATGTTTATTTGTACATTTTCAATTATTTACAAGAAATGACGTGTGTATATCAAATCCTTGATTAAAACGAGAGGCACTTTGAGAATTTCATTTTTTTAGTTGTTATATACTGTTAACATACAAATCAATTCTAGGATCGTGTTTTCCTTCCCACATCGGATACCTTTCTCTATTACAATCATAAAACCAGGGCAGAATTGAAATTTCATCAATCCGTTCCTCTTTCCTTTCCCTTAATTTATCTATACTTTTAATTCTTGATAAAACGCTAGTAGGTATAGCTGCAAATTTTTCTTCCAGCTTTGATATATTTTTAGTGTCAACACCTACTTCTTTTATTGTTCTGAAAATGTCAATAATTGCGTCACTTGAAGATTCTGTGCGTGTTAATTGCCTAACAATTTGATATGGGAGGTAACAATAATAAGACATGTGAATTCCTCCCAAAATGAAGAGGGGAGATTTTCCACGTTGTCGAGTAGGATATCTTTTCTTGGAAGAACTTTTATACAAAGCTTTGGCTTCCGACAATTTCCAATATGTAGGATCTCCTAAACTATACTTTAATTTGTGCTTTCGATCATAACCTACTGGAAAATCTGTTCTAAAAGCCTGGTTGATGCGACCTAAAGGGAAAACAATTCCAATGTCTATCAAATCTTTCGAAAACTGGCAATGCTTTAGCTTTAAAATTGAAGATCTAGCTGCGATTTCGTCCGTATCCCCAAATCCTATATTTGAAAAAAATTGATAACTATTTAGTTAATAGTTAGTTATTAAAAAAATAGTTAATGATATGTATATGTACCTATAAAATCCTCATCTCCGAAAAACTTTGTTGAATTATTCCATAATAAAAATTTTTCCCACATCATTCGTTCTTGGAGAGATTCCATCTCCCAATTGTACCAAATTTTCTTCTTTTTATTGGAAGGAGTGGGTGGCAGAGCAATATTTTGTGCAGTTTCAGCACTTTCTGCGTCGTCAATCAAGAAATGAACAACTTTCTCTGAAAGTTTATAAAATCTTGGCTGGTCTCTAACCCGTTCCCAAATCAGAGGCTTCCTTACAGCACCAAAATGACTTTTGGTCGACTCTAAAATGAAAAACTTGTCCACAACATCATAAAGCTCATTTAAATGAATTTCCAAAGTATCCACATCAAAGCCTAATTGAACAATTACGGCAATTTTAGGCAAGCTTTCTCCAACTTTTCGAGCTTTGCTCTCTGAAGGACAAGAAACCTTTTGAATGGGTGGGGGAAGACAGGAAGAGTTAATTTTTGATGTGGGCTCCATGAGTAAAAATGGGACAAGATCATGAATAACTTTTGCAACTTCCATTTGAATTTCTAAAAACAAAACATTTTATTGCCGAATGTTGAATATATTATGTCTAAATTTTCACCTTCAAAGCATTTGGATTCATTCCTTAAAATATCTGTCCATGGAAGATTGTTCAATGTATTTAACAAAGACTGATTTTGCTCTGCACTTTTAGCATTTTCTGTAAAAGCGTTTTTAAATTCACATTTTTGTCCTGTCTCTTCTAAAGAGTCTTTAGTTTCTGGATCCTTTGAAAAAGGGATTACATAGCTAACTTTTAATGTTTGGTAACCAGTCCCTGTTCGGGTATATAGTAAATGAATGAAAAATATTGAAAAAAATAAAACAAGAAAACAATTGGCAATGATTTTTTCTTTTGCCATTTTACTACTAAGTACAATTGGAATTTTACTACTAGCAAATTCAATAAAGGAAAAGATTCGCTTTTTATTCGCATTGTATTTGAAACAGATAAGTTGTTCCGCGTAAATGCTTTTATCTCGTAATTATCATGATATTTATAAAAGGAAAAACTGCAAATACATTGTGGTAAAAGCATATGTATGTGTATACGAAAGATAAGCACAAACTATATGGAATTTATGAGAATACGAATCATAATCCTGTCTGGTCATAAAATTTATGTTGTCATTTGTAATAACGAGTCGAATACAGTTTCTGAAAGATGTCAATGTCACACTATTGTAATAAAGAAATCCATAATATGCGGAATTGCATCCTACATATTGACAAAAATAGCATTTGTCTAACTGTTTCCAAAAAAGAAACATTTTACATTTACTCATTCCTGGATGAGATGGTTTTAATTGTTTTGCCATTACTAAAGTAAGTAAATGGCAAATTTTCCAATTCAATATTAATTTTTAACAAACTTCCGGTCTCCAATCACCATATTAAAATCGAAAGACTACGTGTTTCTCTGTCGGCACTTTTTGCTTATAGCGTGTGCTGAATCGAGCAAGTCGCATTTCTCTCGCTACCTCCTCACTCACTACTC